>RJWT010007467.1:0-27603 GCA_004365215.1 Cuniculus paca | reverse complement strand
ACTCACTATCAGGGCTTGGCCAAGGCCCTGATCTCCTAAAAAAAGTGTATGGTGAAGACCTAAGTAAGAGAGATAGTAATATGGTTTTGGGGTCCAGGAAGGTGAGAACTGTCTTAGAGCTAAGACAAAGACTTCTCTGGACTGCCCATATTTATTGGATTTCAAACAAGTTTTGGCAGTGTGAGGGAAAGTGAAAGGAAAAGCTGAGATAAAGGCGGGAATCTGAGCAGGCCCTTGAGAAGTTAGAACAAAGACTTTTCCAGCAGTAAATTTTGCCAGCGAAGAGAACTGTCTTATCTCTAAGGTTGACAGTTCCTGCCCTGGAACAGGGATCGAGAGCTGTGTCCTCAGCTGCCTGTGGTGTGGTGTTATCTTGTCATCAGAGTACTGTGGTCAGCAACTTGACCCTTACACAGCCTGGTCCCCAACACACACCCTTTCAGGGTGAGTAGGCTTTTGTGCCTCTCTCACCGTTCCCTCTGCACTGTGCTAGTCCTGAGGAGGTTGAGGCAGAGAAAGGTTGACGGTCCCTGCCCGGGCTCTCTGCGTCCTGGCTGCCGTGACATGAGCAGCTCTCCTCCACCAGATCCTTCCAGCATGCTGCTTCCACCTGGAGACAGCCAAATATGGGCGGAAACTAAAAGCTTTGAGCCAAATAAACCTCTCCTTTAAGATGTGTGCGCCATGTATTGTCTCCGCCATGAGACTGTGGATCTGGGTCAGGCATTTTGTAATATGTCCTTCTATTTGGGGTTCTCGTTTATTTCATGATTAGCCTGTCATTTTTCCTTTTGGAGAAGAATCCACATCTCACAGCATACTCACATCGCACCATCACAGGGATACATGATTCAGCGGACCTGTCACAGGTGATACTGACCTCCATCACTTGGTTCAGGTGACCGTTACCAGGTTCTCCATCATGAAGACTATCTTTCCTTTTCTATAATCTGTGGCAGAAAGTACTGATTCCAGCTCACCCTCAGGCAGGGGGAAGAAGTCAGCTTCATGTTCTGGTGGGTGGGGATTGAGAGGAGGAAGCAACCTCATATATTACTTGGAAATCTGTAAAGAAAGTTCATTCCTTCTCTCACTTTCTCCTTGTTCAATTGCTTCTTTTTAATCCATGTATTCTTATTTATGTTTACTTCATACTTTGAGTTATAATCCAATACTGACTGAGCATCCCTTATCTGAAATGCTTGGATCAGCAGTATTACATGTGTTTTCAGATTTTGAAATATTTGCATATATGTATTGAGATAGCATGGGGGGTAGCAAGCAAGTCTAAACCTGAAAGTAGCTTCTAGTTCATGTACAAATTATGCACATAGGCTGAGGTAATTTTATATAATATTTTTATGGTAACTGCATTTTTTTTTTTTTTGAGGCACCAGGGATCAAACTTATAACCTTGCACTTGCTAGGCAGGCGCTTAGGCCGCTGAGCTAGATCCCTGGCCCTGGTGTTTTTGAGACAGGGTCTCACTATGCCGTTCAGGCTGGCCTTGAGCTCACTTTGTAGCCCAGGCTGGTCTCGAACTCACAACGATCCGCCTGTCTCAGCCTCCGGAGTGCTGGGATTACAGGCGTGCACCACCAGGCCTGGCGGTGACTGCATTTTGACTGCAGCTGTCCTGTAAATTCAGGTGTGGAATTTTCCCTTTGTGGCATCATGCTGTCCCTCAAAAGTTTTGGTTTTTTGGAGCATTTTGGAATTTCTTCTTAGGGATGCTCAAACTGTAATACGTTACTTATTTTTTGCTGCAGTTGCTCCAGTTTTCCTTCCTTCCTTCTTCTTCTTCTTTTTTTTTGGTGCATTCTTACTTTCTTATACTACATGATGCTCCCCTTGTTTTCCCTGTACCAGAGACAAAATCAGCGCTTTTTTTTTTTTTAACTAGGAGCCAAAATCAATAATTTTTTTTTTTTGGTCTTTTTGAGACAGGGTCTCGCCATGCAGTTCAGGCTGGCCATGTGCTCATTTTGTAGCCCAAGCTGGTCTCAAATTCACAATGATCCTCCTGTCTCAGTCTCCTGAGTTCTGGGATTACAGGCATGCACCACCAGGCCCAGCTTAAAACCAATAATTTTTGACCCACAACACAAGCATGAAGTCCAGAGCAAACAACAGATGACCAGCTTGAAAATAGGCTGGTCACAATCCTGAGACTCACACATGAAGAGTTAGTGTGGAGTCAGATTTGTTAGGACTCAGGGCTCACCAGTCAGACAAAGCCAGCTCAATATCCACGTGACACAAAATCAAGGTTCAGACACAGTCACTGCTGAAGGCTCATTGACACTGTTAGATATTGAAAGGAAAAACTGTACAAGAGAAATTGTTCTTTTTAAAACTTTGTTCTTTTGAAACCACCTAGCTGTGTAACTGCTTCATGGCTTTGTAATTACTTTCTTGACCTCTGTAACCACAAGAGCATAACTGGAACACACAAAATGCCCGATTGTACCATTGTACCAATCTTCATAAGATGATGACCATTAGTCTACCCTTGTAACCGATGATCTCACCCTGCTAGCTGATCACAACTGCCAGGCTGTTCTGTCTCACCTTTGTACCTCCTGCTTGTGCATCATATAAAAGCCCTAGATCACCAGAGATCAGGCCTGATATTCTGGGAATGACCCTGACCAGTGCCCATCAATGTAAATAAATCCGACTCAAATTCCTGGGTGTCCTCTGGATGTTTCTGCATCCCACTGCGATAGGAAGCACTGGAAAGTCCAGCATCTCCTCTGAAGCAACAGGAGATGATGTGAGATGGGGCAACAGGGACCATCTGTAGAAGGCCACAATCGCCAGCATGTGGCCAGAAGGGCTTCTGCTTCCTGTGGCGACATTACTAGGCTCTGCATGGAGGCTTCCTGGCAGGCGAGGGCCTTGGAGTGGAAACCTGAAGGACAACTTGAGGGAGGTGGTGCCGGGAAACATGGAAATACCCCCCATGGCCACGATAGGCGCCTCCTGGCCCCTCTGGATAGAATGGTCTCTGGGGAGGGGTATAAAGGATGAGCTGCAGTCAACAAACTCTTCTCCCTGAGTTGTCGTAATTGGCTCCCAATGGCTGAGGAGCACAGCATGGGAATTCCCTGTGGGGCAGAGGGTGCGGCGCCTCCCAGGAGTCCGGAAGGAGGCTCCTGGCACAGGCCTGGGCCCTGGGAACTCAGGCCCTGGAGGGCAGCTCAGCAGACTCCTTGGAGGACCCTGGGGAGGACTCTCCTGCCTGGTGCAGCGCCTGCTTCTATAAAGTGACATCACTAGGGACCGCTCACCGTGCTTAGCTGTAAGTTCTAATTAGTCCATGCCTGCAAGTGTACTACACGCAAAGACCACACTGGGGCTGAACTTCCTGGGCCCCTGGAGCAATCTTCCCCGTCCCACTCAGTACTCGGCCCATGAAGAGACGCGGAGGCAGGGATGCTGTGGTGGCTCCCAGCAGCTGGAGGCTGAAAGACTTGGGGATCATGCAGAATTAACCAGTGCATGACCACTCTCAATATGGACAGGCCAGCCCAGGGCGGGCCTTTTCTCTCATGCCCACACCAAGCTGTGGCCCTTGCTGGGCTTTCTTTACCCCTTTTAGGCAGCCCTTCTTATGGCCAATCATGACTTCCCAGGTTGAACTGCGAGGACCTGTTGGTTAGAGAATGATTTTACTTTTGGCCCTGTGCCTTTTAATAAGTTCACTGACTTCCCTCTATCCTCATGCTCCTCCGGATACCTAACTCTTGACTAAGAGTTTAGGGAGACAGAGGTTGAGAAATGCATCTTATTTTAATTCACTCCCTGGCTCTTCCCATTTGACCTGGCTTTTCAGTGGTGGCCCAGTAAAGTCTGTCCACATCGTATCATGTGGTATCCTCATCAGATTTCTAGTTACTCAGATTCTGTTCCATTACTCTGGTTTTTTATATCTAGGAATATAACTTCCCAATTTCCCACGAAGTAGTAAAAAATAATCACTTTTTGTCTAGAAATCCGTAGGTTCTTAGTTGGGAGAGATTCCCTCTGACAAACGGCAGATTATCAGGAGGAAACACAAGCAGGGCTGAAGCCATGCATCGTGCCTTCCACAGGGAGATGTGAGTCTTCTGGGAAAGCAAGCATCTCTCAGAACAGTGGGCTGGAACTCCGCACTTAGGAGTGCTTTAATCTCACAGTGACAAGACCAGGACAGGCAGGTCTGGCTTCTGGGCTGGGAAAAGCAGGGGACAGTCATAAAGTCTGCTCCCGGCTTCCTCTGGCATCTGCAGGTGCCATCTCGTGGTGGCTTCTCCAGCAGGGAGGTGGGGCTCATGCCTCTGGCGTTAGGAGGCAAAGGAGGCACCCACAGAAAGACCTTGGTCCTGCCATCAGGCAAACGGGAAGGCAGAGAAAGCTCCTGCTTTCCTCAGCTCAACAATCCTCAATGTTTTAGCAAGAAATACTTTGGTTTCCTTCACCCATTACACTCACCTGTCATCAGTTATTCTGCAATACCTGGCTTTTCTTGCTGTCATTGTTTTGAATGAAAGCTCTGTGGAGCATCGTAGAGTGTTCGTCCATGCAGAAGCTACTGTGCTTTTGGAAACTGAGTGTGGGACGTAACAATGGGACGAAACTCGTCTGCAGATGTGGGTATTGCAAGGAAGACTGGGATGGAAACCAAATAAGTCTTATAACCTTAAGCAGCAAAACTTAGTGGGTTTTTTGTTTTGTTTTTTTTCTGTACTGGGGCTCGAACTCATGACTTCGTGCTTGCCAGGCAGGTGCTCTGCTGCTGAGTTATATCCCCGGCTAAGCAGCAAAACTTAGAACATGTAAAGAAAGTGCTCAAAAGGAAAGACCAACTGGGAAAGGAGAGAAGAAAGAAGGAAAATAATTATATGCATATAGGTATACATATATATATGTGTGTATGTATATATATACCAGATAGATAGCCATGCCTCTAATCTCTGTCAGTTCATCCAAAAGAACAGTTTGTGCTTTTATTGTTTGATTCATCATTTTTTGTACCTAAATCTTATCACCTGAACAACTACTTCTAAGATAACAATATGCAATATATTAATTAGTGTTAATTTCCTACTACTTTTTAAAAACTCTGTATCATTTTTATCCTTTTTTTCTGTTTTGATTAAAAAAAACAAACAAACGCAAAACATGTTGTTTTGTTTTATCTGAAACATTGCCCTGAACCTCCTGTAAAACAAATCTGACATGTCAGAAAGTACATGAAGTCTTTCATTTGCTGTCAGGTTCCTGCTGCCACCACACTCGTCCCCCTGGGATCCACACTTAGTTTGAGGATCTCTGTGTGGTGAGCTCCACCGTGTCTGTGGGATGGGGTTTGTGAAGGGGTGAAGACAAATGTACACTTGTTAGAATTTTTAAAAATCAAGCGAGTCTTAAGATTTGGAAAGAATGTTGTGGAAGATAGAAATATTTAAGTCAATGAGAAAGAAAGCTGTAAGCCCAGCTCAAGACCAAGTCACACTAGGCTTTCTACTCAAAGGGACGTATGCTTGGGTTTCTCCTGGCCTCTTCCATATTTTCTATCAGGATTGGCTGCCATTGTTCTTTAGGAGGCTTAAACTGAGGCTGTGCTCTGACAGAGATGCTCGGGGAGATGCGGAAGCTGTGGGATCAGCCGGAGAGTGGCAGAACCCAGCCCGGAAGGAGCTGAGGCTGAGGGCCGTGAGTACCAACGGACCGGGAGATTGGAGGGAATAGAGAAGGGGAGGAGTGACAGGCAGGAAGGCCGTTGAAGTGTGCTCACTGCTCTGGACGCCAAGAACAAGACAGTGGGAACTGATCTTGTCAGCACCGAGTGTGACAAGGTGGGAGCTCACCTTGTTGGCTCTCACAGGTGGAATAGGAAAACAGACTCTGGACTTGGGAGCAGAAGTCCTATGTTCCAAACCCAAATCCACCATGAATTTATGTCCCCATCCCCCTAAGGTGCTGTAGAAACTCCAGACACACGGGCGTTAAGGGTGCTCTGTTTCCTGCAGCCCATCTACACCTGAAGGGATACAACCAGCTCCATGATGAAGGATGGCTGCTACCTGTAACTTCCTGTTGCCCATCCATAATGGGAACACCAAAACAGAGCCCCAAAAGCTAGGCTGGTGTTCGGTTACTCAAGGGTATGTTCTCATCTATGAGACGGGAAGGAACTGAAGTCCGGGACAGAAGAAGAATGACCTACTGTGGCCATGACCAAATCCTGAGAAGAGAGAGGTCCGCCCGTTCTGTAATTAACAGCTACCGGTTACACAGTTCTGGACAAGCTCACCTTTTGTATAAGTCAGTTACCAGGATAACAGTAGCATCTACTTATCTGACTCTGAGGACAGCCCGCTCCAAAGTCTTCTGAAATTCTTACATCGGTGTGATGGCTGGTGTCTTATGGGGTTGCTGGCTACACCCAAAAACAAATGAAATCTGAATATGTTAGGTTCTCTATTTTCTTTGTAAAATGATTATCTTGGAATTAGCCCATTTAGTAAAGAATTTACTGGTTTTACAACTATGAGCACTTGTCATTCACAAATTTAAAACTTGACCATGATCACAGGTCACTAATTAGAGGAATAGCCAGGGTGAGTATTAGCCCCATGTGGATCCTAATTTTTCTGTTTGTATGAAAAATTAATGCGTGATGTCCAGCAGTCCTCTGAGCTCTAAAGTGTCCTAATTCTGGGAGCTGAGAATTCATTTCCTCAGGGCCGCTTTTATGTCTCAATTCCTCAGGCTATAGATAAATGGTGTTGCCACTGTGAAGATGACAGAGGCCACCATGTCTCACATAGAGAAGGAGGATGAAGGGTGCATATAGACACCCAGGACTGCCCCATAGAAGAGGGAGACCACAGTGAGGTGGGATCCACAGGTGGACAGGGCTTTCCTTATCCCCCGAACCAAGGGCAACTTCAGTACCTGAGAGAAGATGTAGACATATGAAAAAACAATGCATGTAAATGGCATAAAAATACCAACCTATCCTCAGTGAAGACCACCAGTTCATTGATGAAGGTGTTAGAGCAAGACAGCTTCAGGATAGGGTAGGGGTCACAGAAGAAGTGGTGCACGGTGTTGCTGGAACAAAAGTTGAGTGGAACCATGAGCAGAGTGTGGAGGAGAGCATCTAGGTGTGCTATAACCCACGAGATGGCCACCAGGAGGACACAGAGTTTGGGCCTCATGATGGTGGTATAGTGCAGTGGGCGACAGATGGCCACATAACGGTCATAGGCCATCACACTCAGGAGGAACCCGTCCATGTTGCCAAGAGTGATGAAGAAATACATCTGGGTCATGCACTGCATGTAGGAGATGGACTTGCTCCCCACTGCGTGATTCACCATCAACTTGGGGACCATGACCGATGAGAAGCAGATGTCGATGCTGGAGAGGGTGGCCAAGAAGAAGTACATGGGCGTATGGAGGTGAGGGTCACAGCTGATGGCCAAGATGACAAGCAGGTTGCTGCTGACAGTGACCATGTACACGCAGAGGAACAGCCCGCAGAGAACGTCTTCCTGCTCTGACTGACCAGACAGTCCCAGGAGGAGGAATTCTATGACTGTCATGTGGTTGCCCCCACCCATGTCTGTGGCAAAGGAAGTGTCATCATATCAGAGAATCATATGTCAAAGTTTCAGTAAAAACACTGCGTAGTTGGAAATACTTTACTACTTTAATGGTAATTAACTAAAACTGAATTAACTTATTAAGTAATGATATAGGAAAAGCCCTCCTGATTTTGATAATCTTTAATTACTATGGCTACAGTTTTTTTCATCTGCATTACTCTGTACCACTGGTAGGTAGTTTTTTGTATAATATGTAACTCAGGGTAACAGCTGAGATATTTTGTTTCACTATGTAGATGGAGAGACCTAGAATGGGGTATGTAGGGGATTTACCCCAATTCACAGAGATGAAGTGAGCACTTCATACCAGCTGGCATGCTTTATTTCTTTATAACATAGGCACCCAAGTTTTTGGCTTGTCTTGGTCACACTGAGTGAAAAGAAATGGTCTTGGGCTGGATATAAACTATGTCATACAGTTACTGTACATCAATAAAATCTTCCCATATTTTCAAATATACTAAAATGAAACCACAAGCTCAAGTTTAACTATTGAATTCGAAGACTTCCATGTCCCTTAATTACCCAAAGCGCCTGTCTCCCAGGCACACACCTGCCTGGGTAGGGGAAACATTACTACCAGTAAGCGCATTGTCCCATGTCACGCCTAAGCCTGGTATGGCACATTTTATCTGAATGCAGAACACCATTAAACATCGCACAGCAGCACTCACGTTTCTGGTCTGCGGGCCAGCGTTACCAGCTGTCCGGGGCTCTGTGGGACCTGTGGGCTGCGGGTTACACATGCCTGTTCTATATTTTGATGAGCAATCATTCATTAAAATTACCCAAGTGGAAAAGTTTGTATTCAGTGTCACACTATAAATATGCACATCTAATCCGTGGCTTCTTAGTTTTCTTGGATTTGGGAAATCCGCGGGCTCCAGTAGACCCGTTTCATTGCTTGCCCCAGCCTTTTACCTGCACTTAAGCTGCCATCCCGCAGCTCGCAGCCTCGGTCCGCTGACCAGGGGCTGGACTCAGTTGCCAGCGTGGCTGCCTCCGACTGTCTGAAGAACCCCGGCCGGAGGACACTGCTGTACCTGGGTGCCTTTGTCCTGAGGTGAAGGCACATAATAAAGATAATTTCAGAAGAACCCAGGACGTCAGTGAGAAGTCAGGGGAAACCTTAGGAAGGTAACAGTCCTGTAAGAATTCTTCGTGTCCAAACAGAACATGAGAGGCGATGCAGCAGTGGAGGTCAAAACCGAAGGGAAAGGGAAGAGAAAGGCAGCTGCCACTGTGCAGCGGCCTGGCTGTCGGAGCAGAAGACGCTGCAGGGAATCCTCGGGAGGAAGCTGCTGTAATTTATATGCAGGGATCAAAAATACAGTGACTGTCCAAACTAGAAAATTAGTACAGTAAAAGGCACAGTGCCATTAATTCCTCTTAAAGTACTCGAAATGCCAACACATTTATCCCATAATGCTTGACATTGTGCCTTTTTGTTGTGAAAAATTTTTAAAAATATTTTTAACACAGTCACCATAGTTTTCGACCAACCTTTGTTCATGTAATGGGGACAACATGACCGCCTGTCTGAGACTTAAATTAGTGAAATTAGGAGCAAAGTGGTGAGGTGTGAAATCACTGTAACCCGAATTAGCTCCCAAACCAAAGCACAGAGCACAAATCCAAGGTGTTCCAGGCGAAGCCCACGTGACTTCCGGTGGTGGAAAACTTCCGGTGGAGAACTTCCGGTGGAGGGCTGGGGGCGGGTGTTGTGGGGCACATCCTCTAGAGAAAGAAGAGAGCGTCTTAGCCGCTAGATGCTAGACGTTAGTACTCTGATGTTCACAGCAGATAGGTCCCCAGAAGCAAAGCAGAGACAGAGAAGTAATAACGGTGTCAAGGAGTTTTGTTCTATTGCACTGGCGTACTTGCTTGTGAGGTCAATATTGAGAACATCAAATTATCCTACCCTCTCTAGTTATGGTGACCATACTGAGAAGCACAGTGGCCTTGGCATGGTCAGTTACTGGAAATCATGTCACCCTTTCACGCATGGCTCATGGTTCATAGTTCAGGGCCAGCAGATGGAGGTTCTGCAGGAACTTGCTGCCTCATGGCCGGTCCTGCACTCACTTCCTCTTAGTCTAGATACTCCACCCATGCTCCGGACTTTGATTCAGATTTCCGTACATCATCCTCCTTGGGAGAGATGCCCTCACCACTCCTTTTGACCATAACCTTTAGTTTGTGTGACTTAGGTCTGTTGGTGTCTGCTTGCGTGCATTACTCTCTGTGAGTCAGCCAGTGTGGGACTGCATCTGAGCCTCCCCATACGCACATCGCTGCGTGTTTGTGTCCTTCTCCTTGAGCAAAGACTGCTTAGTCTCTGGATTCCTGTCCAGCTCAGAATGGCACCCACAGAGCCAGTGTGATCGCAGGGTATGGTGAATGATATAAAGAAACGGCTGCACCAAGGTGGAGATATGGCCCGAACAGGAAGGTCCTGAATGGCTGGGCAAGGAGTCTATGTTCCAGTGTTGGGAATGCAGGCTCCAGGGTCTGAGCTTCTGGTCGAGTTGAGCAATACCCTGCAGTCCCCACTCCCAGGCCAGCCATGCCTCGCTGTCTCCTCCCTTACCCATATCCTACTTTCTGTTTCCAAGTCAGAATCACACTTGGTCGTCCAGCACTTCTTCATGTCAGACCAAGTGACACCTCCCGCTCTGAGCTGGGTTATCCCCAGAAGGAGTTCCAAAGGTCACACATGTCCTTGAGAATCCATCTGCCTTTGGGGGTGGCTAAGCCTTACCTGCCTTCCCATCCCTTCTTACCTGGCCGCTCTCTGCTGCCGCCAACAGGTGCTCTCAGAAAGTCCCTGCCTCCACCGGCCCTTTGCTCTCTGTCTGGGTGGGAAACACAGCTGGGGCTGAGAGGAGGAGGACAGGCTCTCTGGGCCAGGCCTTGCTGACTGGTATATGCGCTGCTGAAGCCAGTACAGCCTTGATGGTTGGGAGCAAACAAATAGATCCTCCTGCCTATTTCCCAGAGGCAGAGATTTCCCTGAAGACTACTGCTGTTAGTGCCCAGTAGGACCCCTGTTAATTGTTTATTATGTGCAGTCTGTCTGCACTCAGTTCTTATGTGAATAATTGCTGCACAGTCTTGAGCACTCAGCTCCCCTTTGTGAGTCTCTTCCCTGAAAGAGCTATGAGAGGAAGGAAGAGACTAGAGGATAAGCTGTATGAAAAATGTAAAGCACACACACAAAAATGTGAGCACATAGGAATACAAGAAGACTTTTACTGAATCTGTAGTATTTACTGGAATACTAAAATATCTCTCAAAATTTAATCTTTCTAGTAGTCCAGGAGAAATATTGATAGGGATTTGATTTCCCAAATAAAAGTAGCATATAAAAATGTAATAAAATATATGTACACACTTAGGCACATACACACATAATTGCACTGTGTATGTCTCTGTTGAAATGTTTATTATACATAGATTTTCATTATGCTTCACTTATATTAACTGGTATTGAACATTTCATTGGTTATATTGAAACTCTTTAAAATTCCCTGAAATATACATGTTGTGTGGCACCTACTCTGGTCATAAAAAATAAAATGAGAAGGGCCGGGGATTTAGCTCAGTGGCACAAGTGCTTGCCTGGCAAGCATGAGGTGGTGAGTTCGATCCCTGGTACCAAAAAAAAAAAAAAAAAAAAAAGAAGTGTGAACCCAGCAAATAGAATTAAAAAAAAGAAGAGTTTTGATTGATTGTTTTAGAATTTTGAGGGGTATTTTATGTGCAGTAAAAAGTATTCCTTTTAGTGTGTAGTTCTATGAATCTTGACAAATGCACGCCATATTGGAACTTCCATCTCAGTCAAGATATCAAACAGTTGAGCCATCTGCAAAGAATTCCCATACTGTGCTTTGTAATAAACTCCTGTCCAAACTTTGGCCTATTGTAATCGCTGGTATTTATGTGTCAATAGTGTGATCATTTTTATTTTGGAGTAATATTTAATTACTTTGAACTACCACTACTCATCAAATTTCACATTGGTTCAAAGACCTTGGGGCTGGTTTTAGTTTTATGCATTCCAAAGGAATCTGCTATGACAATGTATGTAGGTGTTCGTGAATGTACCTTGCTATTTCACTTGGATGTATATGGAAGACCAGGACTGATGGATCATACAGCATATATATATTTTTTATTTTAAAGAGAAGAAAACCCCAAAATTTCAAAACAAGATAATAAGAGGGTAACAATGGTTAGTACATTGCATATTGTTTTTTTTAAATTAATGACTCAGAGTACAAGATACTGGCATTTAAATGTCCAAACAATATTAGCACAAAACTTTCTTTTCAATGAACTAAGAGAAATTAGTAGTATACCTATCTTAACTATCATATATATATATATATATAACTATCATATATATCTTAACTATCATATATATCATATGTATCTTAACTATATATATCATATATATCATATGTATCTTAACTATATATATCATATATATCTTAACTATGCTTTTCTCTTCCTTCTTTCCTCCATCCCTCATCCAAGTTTCTCCTTCCTTTTGAAGCTTCTTCCCATTTCACAATATCTATTGTACATTTTTGATCTTATTTACTCTTTCAGCTTCTCACACTAGGGAGACAGTATGATGTTTACACGTGTGTCTGGTTTATTTCACTTATAATTATGCTTCGAGTTGCATTCATTTACCTATAAGTCTCCCATTTATCTTTTTTTGTGGGTATTACTCCATTGTATAAGATGACCACATCTTTTTTAATCCATTCCTCATTTGATGGGCATTTGGGTTGTTTCCAAGATTTAGCTATCATAAATTGTGCTGCTATAAACAGGGGTACACATATATCACTGTGCTATGATGTTTTTAATTCTTCCAGGAAAATACCCAGAAGGGGAATAGCTAGGTCAAATGGGACCTCTAATCCTAGTTTTCCACTGATTTCCACAGTGGTTGCACCATTCTGCATTCCCACCCACAGTGGAGAAGGGTTCCCAAAGTCCTGCCAGCATTTGTTAGTGGTTGATGTCTCTTCTCTCTTTCTTTCTTTTTCTCTTTCTTTCTTCCTTCCTTCCTTCCTTCCTTTCTTTCTTTCTTTCTTTCTTTCTTTCTTTCTTTCTCTCTCTCTTTCTCTCTTTCTTTTTTTTGGTACCAGGAATTGAACTCATGACCTTGTACTTGCCAGGCAGGCTCTGTGCCAATGAGCTATATCCCTGGCCCTACGATTTCTTGATAATAGTCATTCTTTCCAGAGTAAGGTGGAGTCTCAGTGTTGTTTTAATTTGCATCTTTCGAATGGCCAGTGATATTGAACATTTTTTCATGTATTTATTTGCTGTTTGTATTTCTTCATCTGAAAAGTATGCATTCATCTCAGATGCCTATTTTTGGATTGGGTCTTTAAATTTGGGAAGTCTGATTTTTTTTTTGAGTTCTTTATATGTTCTCAATAGTAATCCTCTGTCTGGAAAACATTATTTCCCATGTTGTGGGTTCTCTCTTCACTCTGTGGGTAGTTTCTCTTGTTGTGCAAAGGCTTTTTAATAAGATGAGATCCCAGTTGTTGATTCTTTGTGATAGTTCTTGTGCAATTGGGATTTTATTCATAAAGTCTTTGCCTACACTAATGTCTTCAAGTGTTTCACCTATTCTATCTTTCAACAGATTTAATGTTTCTGTTTTAATATTTAGACCTCTGATCCATTTCAAATTTAGTTCAGTGCATGGTGAAAGATATGGGTCCATTTTTGGTCTTCAGCATGTGTAGAGCCAGTTTTTCCAGCACCATTTATGAAAGTGGCTATTGGAGGACTTCTGGGAAGATGGTGGAACAGTAAGCAGCAGAGTAAACAGACTCTCTGAGAGAAACACTCCAGATGCTGGAATATAGCATCATGGAGAGGACAAGAAGGAAGGAAGTGGGTCCCTTGGACCCAGGAAGAATCTAAAATGTGAATTGAAGCCCACAGAGAGAGTAAAAAAAAAAAACACTTGAATGAAGAAGACAGTGGTAGTTGGTGGTGCCTTAGCCTGGAGTCAGACTCACCCTGCGAGAGGAGCTGTTGGAGCCTGGAGACACATGGTCACAGTAACAGTGGTTTCTGGTGACCCCAGAGGTCTCTGCAAAGAGACACAGCAGTGGAAGAGAGCGGTGGACTTGGAGGACTGCACAGGCTGGTTGTGAGTGCAGAGGACTCAGTCATCCCGCAGGAGAGAGCAATTGGCTGGGAGCCATTTTGGAGTTGGGCAGGATAAGCCCAGAACCAAAACTGCTGCCAGCTTCTTCCAGCAGCTCTGGGTTGGGTGCAGACCCATGGAAATTGCTTGGACTGAGTCCCACCCCCACACACATTTGAGATCATCATTTAGGTTCCTCATCAGTTTAGGTCCGCAGGCCTTGGCCAGCTCTGCCCCCGCACACACTCCAAGGGCCCTTGTGGGCTGGTACCCAGCTCAGTCCAGAATCACAGGCTCTAAAAATCAAATAGTCTCACTTGGGAGAAATTGTAACCAATGCCAGGAATGCCTGGGACCCCACTACCTGCGTGTATGGAAGAACCCAGGAATATGTCAAGACAAACGAGGAAAAGACAGTTTCTGGCATCCAACCCAAGCAGTGCAAGTCCAGGAGAGGTAAACATGGAAGAGATCAGGAGTCACACACCTGAAATGTCTGAAGTGATGTCAACTGAAGTAAAGAAACAACTTCATGAGGCTACAAAAGAAATTAGAACAGAAATACTATTCCAGGTAAAAGAAGAAATGAAAAAACATAGTAAAAGAATTGCTAAGCACCTCTAAAGAAGACAAAGATAAAAAATTAGAGGAGCATAGGAAAATGAGGGAAACCATGAATGAACAATATAAGAGAGATTTAGAATGCATAAAACAGACTCAAAGAGATATCCAGGAAATTAAAAACTCCATTGAAAGCTGGCAAAACCACTTGAAAGAAACTGAAGATAGACTTTCAAACCTTGAAGACAGGTTTGCAGCTTGTGATTGTGAAAGGAAACATCTCTTAAAAAAACAAAGAACCAGGAAGT
This sequence comes from Cuniculus paca, assembly GCA_004365215.1. NCBI lineage: Eukaryota > Metazoa > Chordata > Mammalia > Rodentia > Cuniculidae > Cuniculus > Cuniculus paca. The sequence continues at coordinate 12,886 of RJWT010007467.1, read as the reverse complement.
AACAACTCAATGGCTGCAAGACAACTCAAAGAAACATAACTTAAGAATTAAAGATGTGAGTGAAAAAGCAGGGGTCAAGACAAATGACATCAGGAGTCTATTTACCAAAATAATTTCGGAGAACTTCCCAAACATATAGAACTCCAGCTAGCCATAACCAAAACAAATCTATACTCAGACATATAATAATCAAGATCCCAGAAATTCAACACAAGAACAGAATATTAAAAGCTGTTAGAGAAAAGAAACAGATCACCCATAAAGGAAAACCCATCAGAATCACGGCAGACTTCTCAACACAAACCATCAAGGCAAAAAGAGGCTGGAGTGAAGTATTGCAAGTCCTGAAAGAAGACAACTTCCAACCCAGACTGATGTACCCTGCAAAACTTTCTTTCAAAATCAATGGAGAAACAAGATACTCCCATGACAAAGAACAACTCAAGGAATTCATGACCACCAAACCAACCTTACAAAGAATACTAAAGAACATTCTAGAGAGAGATAAAAAGGACCACAGTCTCAGGGACAACCGCAGAGTGGGACCACCAAGTGGGGGCAGTCAATTGAATGCAGAGAAAAAATAGGGAGCCAATAGCAGGAAAATAGCATTGCAGAGACAACACAGTGCAAGAAAGCCATAGCCATTAATGTAGATGGCCTCAATGCACCAATAGTAAAAAGCACAGGCAGAGTGGATCAGGAGACAGGATCCATCCATATGCTCTATACAAGAAACACATTTAACTAGAAAGAAAATTCATAGACTGAAAGTCAAAGGAGAGAGAACAATGCCCTATGTGACAGGGAGCCAGAAGAAAAAGTAAGGGTAACTTACCCATCGACTGCAGAATGGATAAGAAAGATATGGTATTTTATACAATGGAAACCTACCCAGCTATAAAGGAAGATAACCTCAAGGCTCTTGTAGGTAGATGGATGCAACTTGAGATTATGCTTATGGATGAAATGGTTCAGAGTCACACAGATCAATTTCGTGTTGTCTCCCTAGTGTAACAAACTAAAGGTGTTAGTGGAATCCAAAATGCACAATACATATTGGGAAAGTCAAAGGGGAGGAATTATCTAAAAAGGGAAGGAAGTGACCACTGTTAATCTATTATGATTTGAAACTCATATTGTCTTGTTGTTCTGATTAGTTTCATTTTATTCTGATTTGTTTGATTTTATTATACTTGATGACATGGACAGCTATTTCAAAGATAACAAAATATATAATTGCAGCCATTGAGGATGTCCAATTATCTTGTTTCAAAACCCTGTACTGCTTTCATTGTTTTGTTTTGATTGATCTTGCTGTATTCTGTGTTGTTTGATGGTATTATATCTGAAAGCAACTATTCTGAAGATAACAGGAAGCATTATGGTAGCCACTGCTGTTTTACTATTATCTTGAAGTTCTGTATTGCTTTCATTTTTTTTTGTTTTACTGGTTTTATTCTGTTCTATTTTGTTTGATTTTATTTATGTCTGATGGCATAGGCAGTTATTTTGAAGATAACAAGAGGCATTATGGTAGCCATTATTGATTGCCTTTTATCTTGTTTAGAAGTCATGTACCATGTTTATTGTTTTGTTGTGATTGACTCTATTCTGTTTTATTTTGTTTGGTTATATTCTCTTTTTAAAAAAGTGGATATCTTTCTTCCAGTGAATGTGTTTGATACCTTTGTCAAAGATAAGGTGACCTAGTGTGTCTGGAGTTGTTTCTGCATCTTCTAATCAGTTCCACTCATCTTTGGTTCTGGTTTTTTTTTTTTTTTTTTTGCCAGTACCACAGTGTTTCTATCACAGTCACTTTATAATATAATTTCAAGTCAGGGATTTTGATGCCCCCCCATCTTGTCTTTGCTGCCCAGGATTGCCTTTAGTATTCTAGGTCTCTTCTGGTTCCAGAAGAATTTTAGGATTGTTTTCTCTAATTCTGTGAGATACACTATTGGAATTCTGATTTGAATTGCATTAAATCTGTATAACAGTTTTGGAAGAATGGTCATTTTCACTATATTGGTTCTTTCTACCCAAGAGCATGGGATCTCTCCATTTTCTGATATCCTCCTCAATCTCCTTTTTCAGAGTACTGTAGTTTTCAATGTAGAGGTCTTTTACATCCTTCATTAGATTGATTCCTGGTTATTTAATTTTTTTGGATGCTATTGTGAAAGATGTTTCCCTAATTTTTCTCTCAGTGAGTTTGTGATTCATGTACAGAAAGTATTTATTTTGAGTGTTGACTTTGTATCCAGCTATGTTACTGAATTTGCTTATTAAATTTAGAAGTTTTTTGTGATGTTTTTGGGGTCTTCTAAGTAGAGTATCATGTCATCTGGAAATAATGATAACTTAACTTTTCCCTTGCCTGTCTTTATTCCTTTTATTTATTTCTCTTGTCTAATTGATCCTGCTAACATTTCCAAGACTATGTTGAATAAGAGTGGAGACAGTAGATAGCTTTGTCTTGTTCCTGATTTTAGAGAGATAGTTTTTTTGTGTGTGTGTGTGGCACTGGGGCTTGAACTCACAACCTTGTGATTGCCAGGCGGGCACTGATGCCACTGAGCTAAATCCCTGGCCCTTGTCTTTTTGAGGCAGGGTCTCACTGTGCTGTTCAGGCTGTCCTTGAGCTCACTTTGTAGCCCAGGCTGGTCTCAAACTCACAATGATCCTCCTGCCTCAGCCTCCTGAGTGCTGGGATTACAGGCATGTGCCACCAGGCCTGAGTTTTGGAGACATAGTTTTGAGTTTTTGTCCATTTAATATGATGCTGGCTGTTGGTTTGTCATAGATGGCTTTTATCAGATTGAGACAAAGACCATGTATTTCAATTTTCTGTAGCATTTTTATCATGAATGGGTGCTGGACTTTGTCAGGGGCTTTTATGCATCTATTGAGATGATCATGTGATTTTTGTCTTTGGCTCTATTGATGTGGTGTATTACATTTATAGATTTGTGCATGTTAAACCACCCCTGCTTTCCTGGGATAAATCCCAATTGATCATGATGTATAATCTTCTTGATGATTTGCTGCATTGTACTTGCTAGTATTTTATTGAGAATTTTTGCATCAATGTCATTAGGGAGATTGGCCTATAGTTCTCCTTTTTAGTTGGGTCTTTCTCTGGTTTTGGTATTAGGGTAATACTTGCCTCCAGGAATGAGTTAGGGAGAATTGCTTCCCTTTCAATTTCATTGAAGAGTTTGAGGAGTATTGGCATTTAGTCTTCTCTAAATTTCTTGTAGAACTCAGCTGTGAATCCATCAGGACGTGGGCTTTTTTTTGTTGGTAAGTTTTTAATTACATTTTCAATTTCAGTAATTGATATTGGGTTATTCAAAAATTTTTATATCTTCTTGATTCAGCTTTGTTAATTCATATGTTTCTAGGAATCTGTCCATTTCCTCTGTGTTTTCCAGCCTTTGTGAGTAAAGATCTTAAAGTAGGTAGTCATGATCTTCTGAATTTCTACAGGATCTGTAGTAACTTCACCCTTTTCATTCCTTATTGCATGAATTTGAGGTTTTTCTTTCTTTTTCTTGATAAGGTTGGCTAGGGGTTTATCAGTTTTGTTTATTCTTTTGTTGATTCATTAATTCTTTGTATTGTTTTCTCAGTCTCGGTTGCATTAATTTCTGCTCTGATCTTTATAAGTTCCTCTCTTCTATGAGCTTTGGGCTTGACTTGCTCTTCTTCCTCTACGAGCTTCAGGTGCAGCATTAGGTTGCAGGCATTGTGCTCATTCCTGTTCCCCCAATGTGACAATTCACTGTTATATATTTTCCTCTTAGGACACTTTCACTGCATCCCACAGGTTTCCGTACATTGTATCTGCATTTTTATTGAATTGTAGGTATTGTTTAATTTATTCTTTAATTTCCTCTATAACCCGTTGGTTGTTTGGGAGTGTGTTATTTAATTTCCATGTGTTTATGTAGTTTTTTTGCAGTTTCTTTTGTCATTAATTTCCAATTTCAGTGCACTATAGTCAGATATAATGCATGAGATAATTTCAACCCCTTTGCATTTATTTAAGCATGTTATATGGGTCAGTATATGGTATTTTAGAGAACGTCCCATGTGCAGCTGAGAAGAATGTGTATTCTGATGTCGTTGGGTGGAAGACTCTGTAAACATCTAGTTTGTTCACAGGTTTGATTCAGTTCTGTTATTTATTTGTTGACTTTTTGTCTAGTTTATCTATCTCTTTGTGACAATGGGTTATTAAGGTCCCTGTTAAAATTGTATTTTTGCATATTTGGTTTTTTGTGTCTATTAGTATTTATCTTATATAGTTGGGTGCTCCTGTATTTGGTGCATATATCTTTATGATTGTTTTCTCTTCCTCTTGAATTTTTCCCCTAACCAGTATGTAGTGACCTTCTTTATCTCTTTTGATTATTTTTGGTTTGAAGTTTACATTGTCTGCAAACAGAATAGCTACTCCTGCTTTTTTCTGGGTTCCTGTTGCATGGAGTATTATTTTCCATCCTTTAACTTTCAGTCTATGAATTTTCTTTTGAGTCAGATATGTTTCTTGTATATAGCATATTGTTTGATCCTGTTTCTTGATCCATTCTGTCAACCTATTGCTTTTGATTGGTGAATGAGGCCATTTACATTGATGGCTATAACTGATTGTACTGGCTTAACTTTGTCATGTTATTTTTGTGCTGTTGGTTTCCTGCTTTTCTCCCTTGTTTAATTGTTTGCCCTGCCCGGTGGTTTCTTTCTGTTGTTGTTCTGGGAATTGTCATCATTTTTGTCTATCTCTAGCATGTCTTTCAGTATTCTTTCTAAGGTTGGTTTGGTAGTCATGAAGCTCTTCAGTTGTTCTTCATCATGGAAGTATTTTATTTCTCCATTAATTTTCAAAGAAAGTTTTGCAGGGTACATCACTTTGGGCTGAAAGTTGTTTTCTTTCAGGGCTTGAAATACTTCATTCAAACCTCACCTTGGCTTAAGGGTTTGTGTTGAGAAGTCTGCCATGATCTAATGGGCTTTTCTTGATAGGTGAGTTGTATCTTTTCTCTAAAAGCTTTTATTATTTTGTTTTTATGCTGAATTTTAGGGATCTCAATTATTATATGTCTGGGTTTAGATTTATTATGATTATGACTGTTTACAGTTCTATATGCCTCATTTATCTGTATACCAGATTCTTTCCCTATGTTTGGAAAATTTTCTGCTATTACTTCTGTGAATAGTTTTTTCATGTCATTTGCATTGGCTCCTGCCTTTTCATTTCATCAGTCTATTTATTTATTTATTTATTTAAAATACAAAATGGCTAACATATGTATCTTACTATCATTGAAGTAGGGGGAGAGGCTTGGCTCTGGATGTCCCGGTCCCACAGCAGCCCCAGCATGACACTGTTTCCATTGGGGCAGGGCTAGTTTTCCCTCCCCAGAGTCCATGCTGACCCTGACTCATGAGGAGAGGTTGGGCTCACCCATCAGTCTTATATTACTTTTCTTTGCATTATCTTGGAGCTATTGAATTGTTATTTCATGATCCCTTGTTATTTTTAAAGGTTCTTTCCTTTCAGGATCGCTAGCTGTGATGCTGTCTTCAAGGTCTGAAAGTCTATCTTCAGTTTCATTCAGGTGGTTTCTCCAACTTTTAGTGGAATTTTTAATTTCTTGGATATCTCATTGAATTCATTTCCTGCATTCTGTATCTTTCCATATTGTTTGTTCATGGTTTCCATCATTTTCCCATGCTCCTGTAGTTTTTTATCTATGTCTCCTCTAGCTATGCTGAGTAACTCCTACTAAAGTTGTCATTTCTTTCTTTACCTGAGAGATTAATTCTAATCTGATTTCCTCTATAGCCTCATAGATATGTTTCTTTATTTCACTTGCTATCTTTTCAGAAATTTCAGGTGTGTGACTTCCAATGTCCTCCATTTTGATATCTCCTGTACTTGTTCCTGATGGACTGGGTGTTTGAGATTGCATTTTGCTTTTTTATTTTGTCATTTTCACTTCTTGAGTTAATATTTTGGTCTTTTCAATCCCACTAGTCTCAGCTGTCCATCATGTGTATCTTAGGGTCCTGCTGTGTGGCTGACGTTTGCTCAATTGCTCAGTCCTACAGTGTAGGGAAGGGGCCAGTCACCTGAATTCCTCCTGCTGGGCCTGTTGGGTCAGTCCTATATTCTTCCTAGGTTGGCTAACCTAGGAGAGTATTGATTAACCTAGGAGTAAACCAACCCTTATCTCCTACTGTTGCTGTGGCTTCAGGCTTTTTCAGGCCACCAGATTTACCTGTCTATAGTGTGCGCCCCAGCCAGGAAGCTATGGTGTCACTGGGGGTGTCTTACGCCCTTTCTGGTTCCTCCAGGTGGAGGAAGACCTCACTGGAACTTTCACCAACCCACCCAGGGTACTTTGTATGGAAAAGGGTCTCACCCACACCCTTGACAACTCTCTAAGGTCCTAGAGTTGGGGGGAAGTTTTGCTGAGGCTTCTGTTGATCCACTGAGGTTCTCTACTTGAGGGAGAAACTCACCACACTGTCTCCGGCCCTCTGAGGTCCTCTGGGTAGGGGGAGGGATTGCTGAGGGTCCCACCAGCCTACCAAGGTACTGCAGGTGGTGGAAGGGGTCCCTGATGGTCCATGGGCTGCTGATGTCATTCAGGTGGAGAGAATGGCAATTGACAAGCTTGTTGGTGGCTGAGGTCCTTCAGGTATAGGGGAAGGTCATCTGAGGCTCCTCTCACCCATGGAAGTCATCCAGGTGTGGGCCATGGCAACTGACAATCCCCTTGGATTCTGAGGTGTAGGGGAAGGTCAGCCAAGGTTCTCCTAGGCTGCAGAAGTTGTCCAGGTGCAGAGGAAAGGTGGCTGATGATTGAGACAGGTTATTGATAAGTGACTCCAGGCTGGGCTCAAACTTGTGTTCCTCCTGCCTCAGCCTCCCATGGTACTGGGTTTACAGGCCTGCATCATCACGTTGACTGAAGTCTATTTGTGACATTCTGGCAGTCCCATCACTTGACGTGTATCTCTTCGAGTTTATTCTGCTTGGTATTCATTAAACTTCTTGGAAGTTTGCACTCACGTCATTGGCCAGATTTGCGGTGCTTCCAGCATTATTTCTCAAATACTTTTTGTTTCCTCTTCTCTCTTCTGAAATCCCTCTCATCGCTGCGTCGATGTGGTTGATGGTGCCCCCACGCCCTTGCGGAGCACATATTCCTTTTCTATGTGCCTTTTTTGCTGTCTCCTCCTCAGACTGGATAATTCCAGTTGTTGTGTTAATATGGGCTTATCCTTCACCTGCCTGCCTTTTCTGGATTGCTTTAGTGAATTTTTGTCTTCAATATCATATTTTTCAGGTCTAGAATTCCAGTTTGGTTCCTTCCTGTGACTTGTACAGAATTGTCAGTTTTCTAATTTTCTTGATATCTTGTTTTCTAAACTGCTTCTGCTATTTCTGCAGGCTCTTTTTCAGTCCAGAAGCACAGCTAAGACAGTGATGAAACATCAGTGGCTGGTGATGCTACTATCTGGACTTCTCTGAGATGGGACCCTCAGGGATGGCTGGTACAGCCCTGGTAATGCACTATGTCTCCCTTATTTTTTCTTGATATGTTCTACAATGTGTGTGTGTGTGGTGTGTGTGTGTGTGTGTGTGTGTGTGTGTGTGTAAATAATTCTGTCTCCTGAGTATTTTGTTAGCTCTAGAAATGTCATTCTCTCTACTTTCAGGGACTTCAGGAGGTGTCTTTGCTATTTCCTCACTCAGTAACATGTTGGTTCTAGAACTGAAGCATGTGTATTCTAATGCATTAAACAAATACCAATAAAAGCCTGTTTTGTGTTTTAATCAGGATGTTTGGGAAATCACTTTTTAGCATATCATACATACCTTTAGAAATAATGTGAAAAATAATTTTGATTCATTTCATTGAATTCTTACTATTCTTGCATTTTGTTTATATTTTGTAATGTAAACTTGCATTTTTGTGCTAATGCTTTGTGCACTATTTTTGCATAAATAATAGTACATCATACTGATCTGCATTTTTTTAAACTTTTGTTAGAATTTGTGTAGTTGACTAGAGTAAATTTTCAGCTTTAAAAAGGAAGCAATTTTTGTCTTGTCATAACTGAATGTGTGACAGAAAAGGATCAAGTTGAGGTAATGTCCTCCAGTCATGGTTATGCTTTCTACTCGGCAATTCTGGAAACACAAAACTGACTTAAGCCAAGCAAAAGCAAGCCATCCTGGGGGACACCACATGGGAATTTGGTGTGGTGAGATTATGAGAGAAGACCCAGTTCCACATTCAGTATGGGCAGAGATGGACTTCACAGTGAGAACTATTGCCTGTCTCTGTCTCTGTCTCTGTCTTAGTTGCTTCTCTCATTGCTGAGCCAAAATGCCCAACACCAAAAGTTAAAGAAAGAAAGGTTTGTTTGGTCCAAAGACTGCAGAGGCTTCAGTCCATGACTAGCTCCATGTCAGGGTGGCACAGCAAAGGAGAAAACAGTTCATGGCTGGCAGAAGGCAGCAAAGCAGCAAAGGAGTGAAGCAGCAATCAGTGAGCGATGACAGCAGCCTCTTTCTGTCCCTTAATTTCCATCCAGGCCACACCCTCAGGGCAGGCTGCACAGCCGGGGAGGACTGTCCCATAACCTACACCAAGACCTGTGCCACACGAGTGCCTGGACTGCTTGAGTAATCACGCACCCTTGAAGCCAGCACCACACACCCTAGATCCATCCGGCCACCTCTGAAAAGCCTATGACCATGTGAGGCTTTGGGGGACACCCAGACGCAGCCCTGATCATCTCTGTGAGGGTTTCTCTGGCTCCTTTCTCACCCATGACTTCAGATTCTCATGGCATCATTTCGGTGAACATGGCCATTGAGTCTGCCCCCACACTATTTTCCTTTTGTTGATAGAGGACCTGAAAAATCCTTGGGTGTGAGGAGTACTGGGATCAAGCACTTGCCTTCACACTGAGCCACACCCCACAGCCCTCTCACTTTTCATCTTGAGACAGGGTCTCACCAAGTCACTGAATTACCCAGGCTAGGCTTTCACTTTTGGTCTTCCTGCCTCAGCTTCCCTGGGTACTGTAATTTCAGGTGTGGGCCTCTACACTAAAATCATTTTGTATACCATTACTTTTACCTTAAAAGTTTAACTCTGTAAGGGAATGATTCAAAACTAAATTCTTCTTTTTTAAAATTTTTTTATTTTAAAGAGAATAGAACAAAACAAAACAAAGCAAAAGAAAACAAAATAGAGTCAAACACAACATAGCATTTCAGAACAGAACACTGCAAGCAATACAGGTCTTCAAAACATAAAAACAGGAGATTAACAATGGTTACCCTAGTGTCTCTTGCCTTCTTCGAAATGGTGGTTCATTCACAGACAATAAACTCAAACAAAACAAAATAATATAAAATCAGATAAAACAAAAAAGTGAAAGCATTACAGGCCTTCAAATCAGACAACAAGAAACCAACAATGGCTATCCTAATGTCCCCTGTTTTCTTCAAGAGAGCTGTTCCTATCTTCTCACATATTGCACTCAAATAGTAGAAAAGGGACTTAAACCAATCAAATCAAAGAATAAAAGCACCATTGGACTTCAGAACCTTTCCCCCATATTTATTGGGAATTTTGTATCTTATTAAGTCTTTCAGTTTCTTACAGTAGGGAGAGGATGAGGTGTTTACACATGTGAGTTTGGTTAATTTCACTTATGAGTATGGTCTCAAGTTGCATTCATTTACCTATAGAAGCCTCAAGGTGATCATTCTTCATAGCTGAATAGTACTCCATTGTATAAAAGCACCACATCTTTTTTATCCAATCCTCAATTGATGGGCATTTGGGTTGTTTCCAAGATTTGGCTATTACAAATTGTGCTGCTATAAACATGGGTGCACATATATCACTGTGGTATGATGATTTTACTTCTTCTGGGAATATGCCCAGAAGTGGAATAGCTGGGTCAAATGGGACTTCCAGTCCTAGCTTTTTGAGAAACCTCCAGACTGATTTCCACAGTGGTTGCACCAGTCTGCACTCCCACCAACAGTGGAGAAAAGTTCCTTTTGCCCCACAGCCTCTCCAGCATTTGTTGTTGGTGGTTTTCTTGATCCTGGCCATTCTGGAGTGAGATGAAATCTCAGGGTTGTTTTAATTTGCATTTCTCTAATGACCAATGATGCCGAACATTTTTTCATGTATTTATTTGCCATTCGTATTTGTTCAGCTGAGAAGTGTGTTTTCATCTCAGATGCCCATTTTTGGATTGGGTCTTTGAATTTCAAGGGCCTGATTTTTTTAAATTCTTTATAAGTTCTAGATAGAAGACCTTTGTCTGAAGGGCAGTTCACTAAAATTTTTTCCCAATTTGTGGGTTTTCTTTTCACTCTGTTGGAGATTTCTTTTGACATGTAAAAACTTTTTAACAAGACAAGATCCCAGTTGTTGATTCTGGGAAGTGTTTCCTGTGCAGTTTGACTTTTGTTCATGAATTCTCCTCCTACCTGTATGTCTTCAAGATTTCTACCTACTTTGTTTTCCAGAAGATTTAGTGTTTCTGTTTTAATATTTAGATCTTAGATCTATTTTGACTTTAGTTTAGTGTATGGTGATAGGCGTGGGTCTAGTTTTAGTTTTTGTCATATGGAAAGTGTTATGGTTTGTATATAGATGGCCCCCCCAAGCCTCATGTAGTAATGGAAGTGGCTGAGTCTAACATTTATGATTGATTCATTGTGTAGCGCTGGGATTGGCAATGTGAGTTCTACACCCACCTAGGGGTGGAACTGACATACAACGTAAGGTTGGAATGGGGGCGTGTTTTCTCCTCTTTGGCACAGTTTGCTCTTTGGCACAGTTTGCTCTCTGGCGCTGTTCGCTCTTGCCGCTTGCAGCTGTCATGAACGGCTGCTCTCTTTTGCTCTGGCTGCTGCCTTGAAGTGTTGCCCCGGTGCCATGCCACTCTGCTTTGGAGCCAGCTAATTATGGACTGAAACCACCAAGAACTGTAAGCTAAATAAACCTATTCTTCCCTAATTTTGAGTGTCAGGTGTTTGTCTCAGCAACGAGAAAAAAGTAACCAAGACAGAATTTGGTACCAGGAGTGGGGTCGTTGCTGTGACTGTACCTGACCATGTGGTTCAAGAGCCTATGGAAATGGCTTATGGGAAGAATTTGGTTGGAAAGGTTCAGAGATGTCACCTGAAATAGAAGCCCTGGAACAGCTTAGGCTGTTCTGTAGGGGAGATTCTAGTCAGAGCTCAGGTGACCAGAAGGCTGATAGAGAGCCTGCTGGTAAAGACCAGGCTCAGGAGGTTTCTACTGGGAAGAACTGCATTGGTTGTTGGACTCCAATTGATGTATGTTATGACTTGGCAGAAAGTTTGTCTGCATTTTGCTTGTGTCCAGAGACTTTGCCTGAGACTGACATTAAGGGCAATGGACTAATTAATCTGGTAGAAGAAATATCAAGGCAGTCGAATGTTGAGGCAATGGCATGGCTATTGTTGGGGGCTTTTAGCCAGATTTATCTTGGAAATCAAGAGCAAAGAGCCCAGCATCGTGATTTAAAATGTGAGTTTGGTCGGAAAGCTGTGGACTGTAAAGATGGAGCTGAAACCTTGATTGCTGAAAAGGAACAGAATACAAAAGATGGCCTACGGGCATCACAGGAAGAGGCAATGGATCTGCACCCTTTACAGCTTCAAAGATACAAAAGTAAGAGACTTTGCCTGGGGGAGAAAACTGCAGAGTGCAACATTCCAGAATGACGACAGAGGGCACAGGAGGTTCCAGAATGGCGGCGAAAGCCAGACAAGGTTCCAAAATGGCAACATAGAGACTCTGTTCCTCACAATCAGGTTCAAAGAGCCCAGCAATCCAGGTGCTCGACCCCTATGGCCAAGAAAGAGGAAAGCCTGGCTACTGCTCCAGCTGGCAGCAGACCTTGGCAGCATCCATGTGGTGTTGGTTTTAGGTGCACGGAAAATGCACATGTTCTGAGGTTAAAGAGGCTTCCACCCCAATTTCAGAGGGTCAAAAAGGCCAGGCAGTGTGCCCCTGAGAGGGCAATATGTGAAGCTATGAGTGTAAAGCCAAAATGGAGACCCCAGAAGTTTGGAAAAGCCAAGAACGTGGATCATCTAAGGAAAGCTGCAAAGGGGGAACAAAGCCAACACAAGAGAGATGCCATGGGGTTAATAACTACTAGAAGTGCCATGGGGGTGGAGCCACACAAGCCATTTGGAGCTCACAATTTGCCACAGATTGAGTCAGATGCTGGACATACAGCTACGGGACTTAACATTTGCCCTGCTGGAGTTTGGACTTCGTGTTGTGTTGATTCTTTGTGTTAGTCTCAATTGGAATAACCTTTGCTCTGATCTTTATAATTTCCTCCCTTTTTTTTTTGCTCTGGGTTTGGCTTGCTCTTCTTCTTCTAGATGTTTGACGCATAGCATCAGATTGTTTATTTGTGCTCCTTTCATTTTCTGGATGTGGGAATTCACTGCAATAAATTTCCGTCTGATGACTGCTTTCATTGCATCCCACAGATCCTGGTAAGTTGTATTTGTATTTTCATTTGCTTGTAGATATTGCTTAATTTCTTCTTTAACTTTCTCTGTGACCCACTGGTAGTTCAGCAGTGTATTATTTAATTTCCATGTGTTTACAGTTTTTTTTTTTTTTTGCAGTACCGGGGATTGAACTCGCGACCTTGCGCTTGCCGGGCAGGCGCTTAGACCGCTGAGCTAGATCCCCAGTTCTTGTTTACAGAGTTTTTGCAGTTTCTTTTGTCATTAATTTCCATGATGGCAGTGTGATCAGATAGCATGCATGGGAAAATT
>RJWT010007466.1:7772-27694 GCA_004365215.1 Cuniculus paca | reverse complement strand
CTGAGCAGATATACATCAACCTTAGCTTCAAAGACAGGCTAAAGAGTCACTGTCTTTTCATCTAAAAACAAAATCGCTTGAGAAACAATAGCATTAAAATAAGTGGCTGCTGTTCTAGAAAACTAGCTTTTTACTCTTTTCTCACTAAAAGGCATCCTAAAATTTGTATGTTCTATATGTAAAAAGGAAAATAAAGAACACACAGAAGTTGTAGTGACTGCTGTCAGATTTGTCGAAGGGCAGGTTTCTTATTTCCTTGAATTTTTCTATTGATTTGCTTCAAAGGTATTATTTCTAAATAGCTTTCAGGTATTAGGGATCTTGGCACCAAATCTTAAGTATGTTCAAGCAGGCTTTATTCTGCCACTTACCTGTTTCGTAGATTAAGAAAGAAACTTAGAAACTTAAATAGTCTGTGAGTGTTCCTCTTCTCCTTTCACCCCCAGGAAGACACACACACACACACACACACACACACACACACACACTTCTTGTCTCAGTGATATTTTAAAACTGTGTACTCCCAATAAAAAAAGAATCTACTTTTGTAGAGGGAGAGAGTTCTCTACTCTTTCTGAGTTCTTAGTGAAGATGTCCTACAAAAAAATTAGGCTTACAAAAGAAAAACAAATAAAAGTTCATTAACATGTGTGCCTCCTGTACACGCAGGAGACACTCAACTGGGTAAACCTCAGAGATGTGGCTTAGAGGTCAGGCTTATGTACCATACTCTGTTCAAAGAAAGAAAGGAGGATTTTGGGAATGAGCACAGGGGAAACTGTGAAATGCTAAGGAACCAGGGAGAGGCCATCGAGGCCTCATTTGATCCTACACCAGAGTCACGGACTCTGCCTCAGAATGAACTCTTTCAGAAACAGCAACACGGCTATTAACACTCTTGCCTTAGCAACCATGACAGTTTATGTGATTGCACACAGCTGATGCTGGACCTTATTACAAAAAGGCCACCTCCACAAACTTCAGAAAAAGACACAGACCAGGTAGTCTGCCCCACCCTCTTAAACTCTCTTTCCCTTCATCTGTGATCCATAGACTCACTATCTCCTAGCTATTCACTCCTTTCATCTAGCCTTTAGTTTCCCCTTTAAAGACAGTGCTGTCCCTGTCTTGTCCCCATACCTCCCTTTGTCTGTCTGTCTGTCTTTCTGTCTGTGTCTCTCCCTGGAGCTTATTCAATAAATCACTCTCCTTACTCAGATGCTGGTAAGTTCTTTCAATGTCCTCATTACCAGCTATAAAATGCAATATTGCATGGCACAGATGACCAAGGAAATGTGCGGTAAACAAGAGGAAGATTGACTTTGCAGACTTAACTTGATGTCTTCTCTAATGATTTAGAAACATCCTGCTTAACTCGGTACAAATAAGGGAACATCCTTTTTGTTGCTGGGGCCTGACCAAAGGCCTATATCCAGATTCACTCACTCACCCACTATCAAGAATACAAGAGAAGTCCATTAAAATAGAAAAATGAGTTTATTCATAATTTGACTAAATTAAGAGGGCAGCTAGTGTCCCGCTGCTAACTGATTAAAACTCTGCTAATTGATACTCGTTTGGTGCCAGAACTAGGGATGGACATTTTATAATTAGCATGAAGAAGCTGAAGAAATAGCTTAACTTTAAAAATTTTAAAGATTCATTTCAACTTCTTGGTTTCAATTTGTAAAGGTAAAGTTTCTTTCCAGAAGGACTGTTTGTTTCTTTTTTTCTAAAGGGAGTAAATAGAATAATAAAAAGAAACAAAACAAAACAGTGATAAGACAGTAGAAAATCCACAACAGTTAATATATTGCATATTGTTATCTGCTAAATAGTTGCTCAGACTACTGGCTTTAGGCTTGCAAAGTCAATCAGATAATACAAGCATCAGATTGTTCCTTCGCTTCAGTTGTTATCAGCTCAGCCTGTGTTCCCCGAATCAGTTGGCTGATTGTGGGGTCATTGGGGGTGAGTGAGTTCTTCTCTCCTAGCCCATGCAATGCCTGGTTCACAGGGGTAGGAGTGGCCTCCTTCCTGGTTCTCCTTGGCTGGCAGGGGAAGGGGTTGGGTAGCTAGCTTCCTTCTTGTTTCTCCCTGTCCCCAGAAGGAAAATTTCTACTCTATTCTTCAGAGCTTCTCTCTACAGTTCTCTCTACAATTTCTTATCTATAGTCCCTCAATCAGTTCAAAATAATAATCTGATTGCCTAGAAATCATATTTTGGGGTGGTTATTTTGATGTTTTACATTATTATGCCATTAAATAGGAGAATAGGGAAAAGGAGCTAATAGGGAGTTAAATCTTTCCTTTCCTCCCTGATGTTTCCATTATTTGAGTTTCTGACACAAACAGATAGTAGACAGATTAACAGGAAAAAAGGATACAGGTTTAAGGAATGCATATACACAGGAGTCTGACAGGATGGAGGACTCAAACAATGGTCAGCTAGTTGGAGTTGTACAATGTCACAGACTGCAGCAAAGATCAAGGATTGGGGTTTTGTGAGAAGGAGGTGGTAATAAGCTACGGAGGGATAGGAGAGGAGACATATAAAGTTAGGCAAGTGAAATTTCAACAAACCTCCACCATTTCAGTGTGGAGGCTCTGAGTTCAGTTCCCAGTACTGCACAGCCAAATGATTTTTAAAAAAGAAATCTATACTATGTGAGAGACAAGAGGTCAGGAGAAGATCAGGGGTGTCTTGGGTGTCCTTTAACTCAAAGCATTCAGCATGGAGAAGCACCACCTTCAGGGTATTATTTTCTGATCCTCAGTACAGTGGTAGGGCCATAACCCAGCAGTGGTGTACATGCTGTCAGATGTAGCGAACACTAACGTAACCATTCAGTGCGACACCATTTTAAGTTAAAATACAAGGAATAAAATAATCAAACATTAATGATTCATTCAAAGATCATTTATTGTCAGTGTTTAAGTCCATAACATTCTGCTGCTCTACAGGAGACCTGAGGAGTTGAACATGGTGTGATATCTGCTCTTGAGAACCTCAAAAACCTAATAGCAAATTCAAAAATGACTGTGTCATAATATGATGGCTCTGAAATAAAAATAAATGAACAAATAAATAAATAAATAAATATACACAGTGACAAAACTCATGAAACATTACCCCAAAACATGACTGTAAGACACCAGAATATGCCACCCTATAATATTCCTGTATAGTATAGCAGTTAATTTAAAGTGATTATGTTGATAAACGGCAGTCATGGGAGCAGCCCTGAAGACTTCCTGTTTCCAATAGAAATTGCCATCTACAAAGAAAATGTTCATTTTTTAAACTGTCATTTCTCTCTGCTGAGAGGGTGGCAAAATAGAGAAATTATTGACCTTAATCTGCATAACAAACCTCACCTTTGTGTTAGGTGTTTTCCGGAGTTATCTCATTTAAAGTGGGTGTTTTCCTCTATTCTTCTTGGTTCCAGAGAACAGTGGTTTTTAATCCTAAAGTTTAAATGTTTTCTTTGAGTTTTGGTCTAGAGAATCACTCATTTATTGGATGTTTCCCATGTGCATATAAAATACTCATGTTAATAAACTTCAGTTTCTTTATTTCCTGGTAGTCTATTATTTGTTACAGATCTCTAGTTTAGAAATGTAAGAGAAAGAAAATTATTTTTCCTCCATATGATAGCTGGAAAATGAAGAGAGTTATTATAAGGAAAAAGCACATAGTGAGAAAATTGTAACTCATGTAGCAAACAAATGACAACAATGACAACACACACACAAACCAGGATCTAATTTTTCTAACGTGTGAAGAGTTTTTAATGTGACTAATTATCCAGTAGAAAAATGTGAAGATGATGAAGATAGGTAATGGATTTTTAAAAAGGAGATACACATAATGCTTAAAATATTGTCACTGGATAGGATCTTCAGAATCTCGAAGAGGTGATGGGCACTGTACCTCGCTTGCCCTCCTCACACAGGGGGTTGAAAGATTTGGCTAGCACACCTCCCAGAAAAGATTTGCAAGTCACATCAGTGAGAGGCTCAGTAGGCTTAGTAAGCAGAATCTAAAATGCAGATGATCAGAGAAAATGGGGTTCAGCCCCCTCAAAAGAGATATATGATAGTCTGAGTTGATGACTTTTTTTGAATTGTTCAATTATTAAGTTTAGTGGTATAATTTAGATATACTTATTAATCATATTCATCATAGGGAATTTCTATATGTACATGATATATCTTGTAACTTTTTTCCCCATTTCCCCTCCCCTCCCTTCAACCCCTCTGCCCCTTTGTATTTACAAAGCTTGTTTCCATTTTATCCTTCTTTTCTCCTTTTATTTTTCTTTTGCCTTCCTTCCTCCATCCCCCCTGCCTAGTTCCCCTTTCCTTTTGAACCATATCTTTTGATTTCACATTATCCATTATACATTTTGGTTCTTATTTATACTTTCAGTTTCTCACACCTGAGAGACCATGCAATATTTACACATGTACGTCCAATTTATTTCACTTGAGTATGATCTAAAAGTCCATTCAAATCTCTCAAGTTATCCTCTTTATGACTGAATAGTACTCCATTGTATAAAATAGCCACATCCTTTTTATCCGTTCATTGGTTAATGGACATTTATGTCATTTCTAAGCTTTAACTATTATAAACTGTGCCAGTATAAACATGGGTGCACATATATTGCTATGGTATGATGCTTTTAATCTTGGGGGCAGGAATTAAAGAAAGAGAATAGCTGGGTCAAATGAAACCTCAAGTCCTAACTTTTGGAAGAATCTCCACACTGATTTCCACAGTGGTTATACCAGTCTACACTCCCACCAACAATGGAGAAGAGTTCTTTTTTCCCCACATCCCAGCCAAAATTTGTTATTGGTTGATCTCTTGATAATAGCCATTTTTTCCTGGAGCAAGATGGAATCTTGGCATTGTTTTCATTTGTATCTCTCAAATGACTAGTGATTTTGAATATTTTTTCATATATTTATTTGCCCTTTGCACTTTTTTATTTGAGAAGTGTATCCATTTCAGATCTCCATTTTAGAACTGGGTCTTTAAATTTGGGAGTCTGAGTTTTTTCAATTTTTTATGTATTCTAGATATTAGTCCTTTCTCTGAGAACTGGCAAATTTTTTTCCACGTCTCTTCACTCTATTGGTGGTTTCTTTTGCTGTACAAAAGCTTTTTAATAAGATGAAATTTCAGTTGTTGCTTCTTTGTGATAGTTCTTGTGCAGTTGGGGTTTTGTTAAGTCTTTGTCTACCCCTATGAATTCAACAATTCTACCTATTATCTCTTCCAGCAGATTTAGTGTTTCTGTTTTAATATTTAGATCTTTGATCAATTTTTTACTTTAGTTTACTGCAGTGTGATAGATATTGGTCTAGAAAACCGGAGAGCCAGTTTTCACAGCTCCATTTATTGAAGTTATCTTTCTTTCAATGAACATGTTTGGCCCCTTTGTCAAAGATAAGGTGGCTGAGTATATCTGGAGTTGTTTCTGCATCTTTTCACCTGTTCCACCGATCCTTGGGTCAGGATCTGACTCTGTAATTCAGGTTGGCCTTGAACTCACTGTGTAGCCCTGGCTGGTCTTGCATTCACAGTGATTCTTCTGCCTCAGCCTCTCTAGTGCTAGGTTTATAGGAATGGACCACCATGCCCAAAAAAGGACTGTGTCTTTTAAGTAGTCTTGGGGGTATCCTCAGGATCTGGAATATGCATTAATACTGTTTATCAGTTTACCCATTGTTTAATGTTAGAATGCAAACCTTTTGCATGTGTTTGACATTTAGAATATGCTACCTACCTAATAGTGCTAGACAGAGGACTGGAGGATTTGTGACTCTATTGGAGGAAAAGTGTAGGCTCAATCTGCAGTGAGAGGTATGGGCCCAATTTACAGGTCCATTGCATCTTTAAGATCACTAGGAATCTTTTCTGGGTTGAGTTCTTGGAAGGAAAAGACACAGTAAGCTTAGGTAACTTCACTGTGAAGTTGGATTTCTTCTTAAGAAGTACTGTCTTAAAATTATGAGTTTCCTTGTCTCCTTGCTACCAATCATTTTTCTACCCTACTTCAATATGAAAAGATGCTCCACCTTGATCATGATAAAAGAAATGAAAAGGAAACATAACAAAATAACAACTCTCACCTATTCACATTGACAGAGATACACGCTTGATAACACTGTTATCAAGAATATGGAAGAAATAAGTGCTTCACATATTGCTTCAGAAAGTATAAATTGGTACTATGTGTCGCAGGCAGCTGAAAATTTACTAAGTTTCAAGTTTATCAAATTTTCATAATCTTTGATAGAATAATTCTAATTCATTGTATAAGAAAATAGTATGAGGCTGGGGATTTAGCTCAGCTGCATGAGTGCTTGCCTGGCAAGTGCCACATCCTGAGTTTGATCCCTGGTACCTAAAATAAAATAAAATAGAGTATAGTATGTGTTTGCAAAATGGAGCATACATGACTATCAATTATTTTATTGCTCTGAATAGCAAAAGTTACAAGTAATATTGAAGTTTCATTAATAGGACAGTAATTAAGTACAGTATAATATAATTCTCAATTAAAATACTTGATAGCTGTGAGAAAATAATGCTGCATTCTAGGTACTTACATGAAAATACCTCCTTCCAAAACTTACCATTAAGTGCCGGGCGTGGTGGCTCACGCCTGTAATCCCAGCACTCAGGAGGCTGAGACAGGCGGATTGTTGTGAGTTCGAGACCAGCCTGGGCTACAAAGTAAGCTCAAGGCCAGACTGAACGGCATAGGGAGACCCTGTCTCAAAAACACCAGGGCTGGGGATCTAGCTCAGCGGTCTAAGCCCCTGCCCAGCAAGCGCAAGGTCGTGAGTTCAATCCCTGGTGTTGCAAAAAAAAAAAAACCACAAAACTTACCATTAAGTGAAAAATGTAAATATGCAGTACATACTGGGCAAGATCCGTAGCATCTGTGTAAAACCAGAGGAAAAATACGCCTGTCTTTGCTTGTTTATGCAAAAGTATCTTTGGAAACACAAAAATCAATTGATAGAAAGGCAAGCTGGACACAAAAAATTTGTGCAAAGGAGATTTTTTTACTGCATACTTAATATATTTTTAGATTTTGAACCATACATATGCAATAACTATTTTGGAAAACTAAACCTATTTTTTAAAAGTAATGAGAAGGAAACAAGTAATTGCAACTTGCATGATCTGAAAAGACTTCAGATAGAAAGTGGCATTCGAGCTGAGTCTTGGGAGATGAGAGGTTCAAGCAGAGAGAAAGCTAGAGATGAGCAAATACTCAAATGTATGAAAATACGCGGAGGGTCAGAAAACCATACAATGGCACTCAAAATGAAGCTTCAAAGTTCTAAGAAAAAGTAGCGATACATGAAATAAAGGGAATGAAAGTTCCAAGGGGAAGGGCATGATCATTAGCATGAAAGGCTGCAGGGAGGTCAGGAGACACTGTGGACTCCTGCAGTTCATCTGTTCCTCTTTGCCATTGGGTCCTATGCTTCAGGGAATTGCTCTTATTTCTAATTTCTCTAACCAGTGACTTGCAGATTATTGGCTACAAATATGTCTTTGTGTTAAACCTTAAGGTACTAAAAAAGGTAAAAGGAGGTATAACTCATGAGTTCAAAAATTTTAAAATTTATTTTGTAGGAAAAATTCTATATGTTAAGGAAATGGGGGTGGCTACAAAGCGTTATGCCTAAAAGTGCAAAGTAGTACAAATTCTTGATTTTCACAGTACTTGCTTTTTTAAGGCACTTAGTAGTACTTGCTGACTGGCAATCAAATCAGGCAGCACGCAGATGAAGAAAATATTGAACGATAAAATATGTTTAGAAAGGACGATGGTGAAGATGATGATGGTCTAGTAAGCATGATGATCCTGAAATAAGGGGACCATTTCACCTTCATTTTGGCTTTACCCCTCATGCTGAAGTGACTTCCAACTTGGCCCAACTTTGTGATTAAATGGATAAAATAAAAATGTCTGGAATTCCAGAAGGACTTTATAGATTTATGTTTGGAAATTGATTAAAGCATTCAGGAAAAAGGAGGAAATTAGGTGATGTTGATGGAAGGATGTTGACATGAGCAGAACTCCAGGTCGTTAAGGTGACGTCACCCATTCAAGTATCAGGGAGTAGGAAGTATCAGCGGTGGTTCTGACCTGCTTGTTAACTGGACAGGTAAGACTGACCTGATTGATTCACCTTACTTACCTGGAAACTGGCAAAATCCACGACGTTTAGTTTTCCTTTTAGAAGTGTCATTTCATTTTCCAAGCCAAACCCAGCTTGAAAGACCAAAGGAATTGTAGAGGGAACTGCTGTGACTGAGCAGGGCTGCACACTACTCTCCTTCTTACTGCCTTTGTTTTGGCCTCTGAAGGATTTCAGTCCGGTAAGTGCCTGGATCAGATTATCTTAGGGCCCCTTCAAGTTCCAGTCTTTCAATCGTTCATGGCTTTAATATCCCTAGAGTGCTAAAAAGATGAGTAGCCTAAAGATGAGATCATTGTAAGAAAAGCTTTGTTCAGCGCTTTCTCTGATCATTTCAGTAGTTTTTCATCTTTGGATGATAAGAAGCCTGGTGTATCAGTCAGCTTCATATCACTATAATGAAGTACCTGACAAAGGCAACTTATAAAGAGACATTTATTTTGTCTCATGGTTACGAAAGTGGAACCACTTAAAGGGCTACAGCACCTCCCAAAACTGACACTCCGAGAACCAATCTTTACAAATGGAAATGCATAGCTGGGGGAAACTCACCCAAACCATAAAAGCTGGGCATTTTGGTAGTCTAAGTCACTCCAATGATCTTACTGAGATACACACACACCAGTTTCAGGACTGGCAATTATATGTTATATAGGTGCCAAGCAAAAAGATAAGGTGATGCATTCAAAACAATCTCTATACCAAGTTATACATACGGACATTATATTATTGTCCAATGTTGTATCTGCAGAATGAGAAATTATTTTAGAACAGAGAAGCAATGTGTCAAAAGGAAGATTTTCCCAAAATATGGATCCCTTTAAAAGTTCGATTATAACACACATATTAAATGACCATTCTATTAATATTCTCCCAAGAAACAGAATCAATTATGTATATACATAATTAGAAGGAAAGAACGGAGCAGAAAATGAAAAGAAGTGGCTCAGTTGATGGACACCCAAGAAATCTGGTGCTGTTGGCATAATTCAAAAGCACGAGAGCCAGAACACAGATAGTGCAGATTCTAGTCTGAGTCTGAAGGACAGTTAAGGAAGGAGAGGATCCCTCAGCTCAAGCAGTCAGGCAGGGAGTGAATTCAACCATTTTCCATCTTTTTGTTATTTTGGGAAGCCCTCAATGGATTCGATGGTGCCCATTCACATTGGAGAGGATCATTTACGTTATTCTGCTCACCAATTCAAATAGTAATCTCTGGAAAATATCCTGGCAGCCACACAGAAATGATACCAGAAACCAGAGCATCCCTTGACCCAGGCAAGTTGACACACAAAATTAACCATCACAGTCATGAAATCCAAAGCTTCAGTGGAGGCTAGGTTTCGGTTGAGCTGTCCAAGTTGGTTTGAAATAGACAATTGGTACCACCTTAGTAATAAATCGATTCACATTGATAACCCCTGCATGAATTTTAACTGAAAATTGGTAAGCTAGATTCTGGCTTTCCAAAAAAAATGTGTTGATGTAGCCTGACTGGCATTAATCAGTATTCTCAAAGCGTCTGCCAAAATAGATCATTTAGAAGAACTCACAGTGTGCAGTGCTGTTTACTCAGTAACATCCACTGGAAAGGGTTAACTGCTGGTGAATGGGGACTGTGTTCGGATTACCTAGGCAGATGTGTGTCAGCGTGCTTTATCTTGTGCTAGGGAATAAAAAAAATCACCCTGTATGTGCCCAGGACTGGCTCATGTTGCTGGAATAAATAGCAGCGTGTTGTGCAGTCCTCGGTGTTTCTAGCAGTGCGGGCTATGATTGGCGTGTCTTCTAGGAAGCAGCTAGGCTGGCTGGGAGACAGAAGGGAAAGTGAGAATGATATCAATAGCCTCCACGGGGATTTATTTTAAAGCTTGCCATCTTGTCAACATTGTTTCAATATGACAGCTGAGGCTTTTGCCAAGTATCGAACATCTGACCCCATTTGGCTCGTCACTTTAAGCTGTGCCTTGTTCTAAATGGAAGGGTTGACCTTCCGAGAAGCCAAAGTCTGAACCTGAGTTTGGTTCATCACCAGGTTCAAGATGATTATCTGAAGTTTGTTTGAACCTCAGGGGAGAATAAAATTGAACTGCATATCTTGCCGAGCAAATTTCTCCTATGGATTTTAGCCTTTCAGCTGCTGCTTAGAAATGAAATGAAAGCAGCTTTTGTCCTGGAACCTTTGGGACTAGACAGTAGATTCTAGACATATCATATGCCATTCTGGTGATAATCTGGCAGGAGAAGAATTTTGTTTAATCATGCTTGGAATGGGAAGTAAGACATGGGGTTTAATCTCAAGTTTAAATTGTGTTTCTTCAGCTGATGGATATTGTCATACACAATAGTTTAGACATTTCAGCTCCTATAGGCTGAGATTTTTCTTGCTAAAACTTTGACAGTTAGGATAAGTGAGATTTCAGTCAAAAAGAATAGAAACTTTGGAGTTAGACTTGTGTTTAAGATTTGGCTCTATTATTATAATTTTTTTTTTTTTACAAACAAGGCCAAGAGTAAGATACTAATCTCAGAGAACATTGATTACCTACCTTTAAAACTTGAGTGGTAATATCTCCTTACTGGGCTTGAACATGACATGATCTCTATGAACAGTCTATAGTTCATGGTAAATTTTCCATAAATGGCAACACTTTCTACATTATTAATAAAACACATAGCAGACACGTAATACATACAATTAGCCCACAAACTTGTTTACAAGTCTCATTTGCCACCATCCATTCCAAGGCAAGAGCTATTGAAAACTCTGATTCCTTTTCATGGAGATTATTGCCTGCAATTTTATCACTTTATTTTATAAAAAGTTTGTGAGATAGGCATTATGTCTTTATTCTTTACTGCATGTTGCACAAATTTGCTACCATTATTACCACTCCATCAGCCAATATTTTAACAGTGTTTAAAGAATAAAAATGATAACGAGCTGGATGTGGTGGTGCACACATGTAATCTTTTCTTCCTAAACATTTTTATAATGATACTGTGTTGCCTCAAGTAATCAAATTAATAACAAAAATAAGATTGGATTAATGAGTGAACTCATGACTACTGTTCATAGATACTTAATAGATTATGGTACTTAATACATTATGGTACTCATGACTATTGTTCATAGATGCTTAATACATTTTAATAACTTAAGTCAGTGTTAGCCAGCTTCCCTTACCTGAGGAAAAAAATACCTGATGCTCACAAACTCAAAGGAGGAAAAGTTTAATTTGGCTCACAGTTTTAGAGGTTAAGTCCATGGTTACCTGGCTTCAAGGCTGGAAAATCATGGCAGAGAGCATGGTAGAGCCCTGCTTTTCATCTCTTGGCGGCAAAGTACAGGGGAAGAGCACCAGTGAAAGAAAGACCCTCCAAAGGCATGCCTCCTGTGATCCACATCTTCACAGTACATTCAACTATGAGCTTCGGTCCACTGATGCTCACATGATAGTACCTCTATGATCCAGTCACTACTTCAGAAGTTTCTTAATCCAATCAAATTGACCAGATTAACTTGCACAGCACTTGTATATAAATTAGTAGGGGTAATCGTGTTTTTCTTTTTTAATTCTATGGCTCTATTAACTGAATGAAAAGACAGCAAATGTTGTGAGTAAAAAATATTAACTTCTACATAATGGGAGAGGCAGTGAAATTTGAGTGGAGACACAGCAAAGCTAAAGTGTCTGATATCTTGAATGGTCAGAAATGCATATGAGATTGACTTCAAAGATTGTATCTTTAAGAATGAAGATATCACTGGATCAATAGCTTCTTGGGGAAGGTCATGCTGAACCTTAGAATGATAGTTTTAATGTATTTGGTTCCTATATCATTTGCATACCATCTTGTTTTAAGGTAAGAACTTGATCTTTCTTCCCTATACCAGTCCTGTGCTGCCTACTTTCTCTGTCACCTCATTAGAAAACTGAATTCTAAATGAAAGCACTAGAAACTATTTTAAATTTCATATCAAAAGAAAAGTACTTATAATTAGTAACTATTGATTATGTTTTTCTAGTCATCCATAGACAAGATTCATGTTGCGTAGAAAAATAACACAGTAGATGCCTTGATTGATTTTAGTTATCTAAAAACAGGCACTTAACTTCTTTGAAGGAAAAAGAACATTTGCCCTTCCTAAGTTTACTAGTTGAATATAAGAGTAATCAAAGCAACTGGCTCTGGAGCAAAAGGTAGTGACATGATTTGGTTCATTTACTGAATACACAAATTTATTTTCCATGTACGAATGTATTTTCTAAATTGTATCATTGGGATAATGATAGGACTGGTTATGATGAATAGGCTTATAAAAAGAAAGGTATTAAACTATCTGAAATAGTTGACAGTGCATGCTTTTATAAAAACCAGAAGACTAGTGTTTTTTGGTGTGTTTCTCTGCCTTTAATTTAAGTCTATCATGTAGCATTCTCAATCTTTTAAAAATAATTGTGTGTTCTTAGGATTTCTAAAAGTATGGACTCATCATTTCCTGCTGAAGTCAATGGTATCCTAGACCGCACTCTTTACTCAATGTATCTTGTACTTTAAAAAATATACGTATTTTTCTATCCTTTCCTTTAACCTCCTTGAATATTTCTATTTCCCTGATTACTAAGGAATGTCAACTGCTCATAGTATCTTTCCAAATGTCTAATTATTTCAGGGGACCCTAATTTATCTAAATTTTCCAAAAGAAAGACGCTCAGACTTGATAGGAAAATGATTTCATTTTTCTTATTCATCATACACAAGCCAGTAATGGTCTTGCTCTTTTAAACAATAGCATTGATTTGCTCATAATTATTTCTTTTAATCCATTGAAAAACATTCAAGGAACTAATTGTACTCTACTTGTCTCTTCAGACCTGTGTTCTGTTAGTTTCCAATCACTTCCCCATTTAAATGAATGCTGTTTTCAATACCACTTCAATGTATTCAAAATAGGTACTTGAGAAGTTAAAAGAAATGAATGAGACAAATTTAATGATAACTAAAGCCTCCCTGAACATTTTATTCTTTGTACTCTTTATTAATGTGTATGGTCTCATCTCACAAGGGGTTTGTCCTATCATTCATTGAAAGATGGAGTTGATAATGTTGTAATTCAAATTCCCCTAAAGTTAATCATAAAAATTAATATACTGTATATTGTGCAATTAGTTTAGTCTTTAAATGTCTGCTATGCTTTCTAGTTTACTCTCATGTTTCTATGAGCACAAGAATATAGATTGTATCTTTTATGAGTTAGTATAAAATAGAATAAATGGCTACATAATATGCAATATTATGGGCCTGCAGTTTTGTAAAATTTCTGCTCCTAAATACATCCTGTTCATGATATGAGGATGCTTTGCATTTATCTTTATTTCTCCATGACCCAGTAATTCTTTCATTTCACTACTATTAATATGTACCAAGAAGTTCATATACATTTCTGTGTACAAATGCATTTTTAAAACTGCATCATTGAGATAATGATAGGACTGGTCGTGGTGAATAGGTTTATAAGAACAAAGGTGTTAAACTATCTGAAATAGTTGACAGTGCATGTTTTTATAAAAACTAGAAGAAAGGCTAGTATTTTTCTGTGTGTTTCCCTATTTTTAACTTAATTCTCTCACTTAAAATTCTCAATCTTTTTTTAAAAAAAGTTCTGTATTCTTAGGATTTCTAAAAGTACGGGCTCATCATTTCCTTACCTTTCAGGTAAGGTACTGTATTATTTTTTTCACCTAGAAATCTTAGTATTCCTGTCTTCTTCTGGTTGTTCCTATTTGCAGGAATTCTGTTTCTCAACTGACCTGATGCACAGATGAGGAAGTGACTGCTGCCTTGTGCTTTTAAGGGTCCCCCCATGCCACTCACACTGCTCGGAGGCCTCTCCTTTGTGTGGTCTTTAGAAGCCGTCAGTCTCTTTTCCTCGCTTGGACTTTGAACTGATAGATGTTGTTTGGAAAGTTAAAATCTCTAGTCCAAAACTTTGAAAGTGACAACCTTAATGTAAGTGTCATGGTCACTTTTCCCTAGAAAATATATTATTGTATAACATAGAAAAGTAATTATTTTACAAAGGAAACAGAAAATTTAGTCACAGTTTTTTGAGCCAAAGAAATGAAACATGGTAGGCTGAAGGAAAAGAATGTTACCCAATTTAGAAAAAAGACTCATACCGTACGTCCAAGAAAATCGCTCATTTTAAACTAGTGAGGAGGCTATAAAATATACAATTACTTCTCTACTCTGGGAATGATTTGTGAATGGAACAACAGAGCAATTCTGGGAAAAAAGACAAATCACTTCAGTTATATTCATGCTTTGTTCTCATAAGCCATTTCCCTTTGCCGCAGCCCGAGGGCTATTATCCTAGTCTCTGAAATTTTGAAGTGCCCTAAATACCATTTTCTGTGAGCAACTAAAACTCTATCATATACAACACCTAAATGAAATTTCAGCAACTGTACATACAATCCTCAGATCTTCTGAGGGGATGACAACCAACCGAATGAATGAATGCACTTGATTTCATGTAGCAATTTTCATGAAAGAGAGAATACAACCCTAAATTCCACGACTCTCCCTGTGATCCAGTTCCTCTCCTCACAAATGCGGGGCCTTAATTTATTGAAACTAATTTTGAAATCGTGGTACCATACATGCTGCCTACTGTAGAAATAATTTATAAACATTAATTGCAGGAAAGAGAGGAGCCATTTGCTTCAAAGAGCCCATCAACAAGCTGTCCTTCCTGTTTTATCAGTAAGCAAAGCTGAGAGCAAATAACAGATGGAACTCTCCCTTGGTGGCGGCACTGAGCACTCATGAAATATAGCACAATCTTCCTCCAGTGTGTTATGGTTTTAACAGTGGAAGATCAGAAGCAGGCGAGTGCGGGCTAGGATGAATGACAGTGTCTGATGAAACACCCTTTTCTTCTAAGAAGATCCCTACAGCAGATTGAACTCTGGCAGTCAGTCTCTGTGGCTTGATATAGTGTCATTGCAAAAATGCATCTGGAAGATTCTGTGTAAAAGGGACAAACCTCAGAAGACCAAGGTGAATCTGAGGCCTCATCTGGACTCTTAATGGGTGGTTAAATTCTAGTTCTTTAAATAAGTACCAAAGGCACCACAAAGCCACAGATAAAGCTGCCACAGACGGCTATATTTGGTCCTCATTTACCATCTGTCAAAATCACTTCATCTTTGTGCAATATTTTAGTCTTCTGGCTATAACTACAAGAAGGTAAGTATTTGTGCAACTAATGTGTGTGGGTGTATGGCTAAAATCTCCTGCATCTGTTGTTTGAATAATTGCACTGAAGACTGTTACTAAGGATGTGGAAACTGGATTTTAGTACATGCTTTTTTCCTAGTGGAAAAATCCAGCAGCCCAATGTCATAAACTATTATTAAATAGCTTTTTAGGTTGTCAGATAGGAAGAGTGTTCCTCAATTCTACTGGTAGATCTTTCATCCATGGCTAGCTCATTATCACTTTTTATTGTATCTTCTCTAAATGTTTTCCAGTCATCCTGGATCTTTTAAAAACTGTTGTATTCTTTCAATTTGGAAGACTGTTCTTAAATTCTACTGAAGTTAAAACATCAGGGCTGCCTCGCCTGCTTTAAAAAACAGCTGTAATCTGTCCCTTTTCCAATTAATAATATTCCTGTCTTCATTAATTCTTTTAAAAAAAGTTTTACTGAAATGAAAAGGCACTTCTCAGAAGTCCAAAAGGTCAATAAATACGTGGAAAAAATGTTCAACATCTCTGGCCATTAGAGGAATGCAAATTAAAACAACACTGAGATTCCATCTGGCTCCAGAAAGAATGGCTATCATCAAGAGTTCAAATAATAACAAATGCTAGTGAGGCTGTGGGATGCGGGATGGGTGGAAGATCACTTCCACATTGATGGTGGGTGTGTGAACCAGTACAACCATTATGGAAATCAGTATGGAAATTCCTCAGAAAAACTAAAACTAGAAATTCCACTCAACCCAGCTATTCTCCTTCTAAGTATCTTCATTAATTCTTTCCTTCTGTCTAGCTTCAAGGAAAAAGTCACCCTCCTCCTTTGTACAGTTAAAAAAGACATGTGTTCTTGATTTTATCCATTTTCACTCACTCTTCAATTATTCCCTTAGTTACTGAAATATTAAACCGTTTTTTTTTCTTGCAGGTATCATTTAATGGCTGGCATTTACTTCTTATAAAGGAAAAGCAACAAAATATTGCTTAAAACCTGTACAGTCTTCAAGCTACTATCTCTTCTGTTCCCACAAGATTATTCTGCAATTCCTGTCTTAGCTCTTCTTCATTTAATTTACTCCTCTCTCTATTGCAGTCTCACTTTCTTCTCCCCTATTCTTTGAAACTGTTCTATGAAAGAACACGACTCGTATCCATTGACACCAATTGTGATAGTGTTAATCTATTTGGCATCTGAACATTCTTTCTATGTTGGGTTTTCAAGTCTTGGCAGGAGGCAGGACTTTGCGCACAAGGATGAACAGATCAGAAGCTCTGTGTTTCCATCCTCAGACAGTGAGGTCACAGGCATATAATATAGTCTTGGCTTGGTAGTAGATGGTCTCATCTGGGGATAGAAAATAAATTATTCTTAGATACAGAGTAGTAGTAGCAGCAGCAGACTGGAACAGAGTGATACAGTCTGAGGGGCTCAAAACTAGACTTTTCTATGCAGTGTTTCCTGTTGACTAGTCTACCTTTGTTCTTACCTACAACCTCCCTCCATGTTCTGGGATTGAACTCAGGACCTTTGCATGAGCTATATACATTCCATATACACATGTACATAACACATCTTAATTCTTTTTTCATCTTCTTCCATTTCCACTATACCCTCATTGCTTGGTCCCCTACCCCTTTTGTAGAAGATCTGTCTCGCTACTTCCTATTATCTATCTTTTAATTTTTAATTTTTTATTTTGTTTTGATGAGTTGATAAATTGTGCAAGTAGTACTCAAACCTGTAATTGTCCTGCTTTGGATTACAAGTGTGTGCCGCCATACCCACGTACTTCTTGGGCCTGGGTTTCTAGCTTTCATAAAGTTCTGTAAGCTAGCTAATATATTTGCCATAAATTATCTTCATCCTCAAACTGAAGAGTGTTTGGTTTTTCTTCCTTTGAGTTAAAAACTGATGGATACAGAAAATGATATTTGGGCGTGGGTTTAATACAATGGAACTTTAGGGTAAGGAGGATAGATAGTGAGTGTGTGGGTTTCAGAATGGAGCTGGAAACAGTGATATCCCATTAGCCTTTGGGAATAAGGCTTTGGCAGCCCTCTGCATGTGAAAGAGCTAATTAAACACTGCCTCTGGTCTCTAGCATGAAAGGCTCCCTGGGAATAAGACACCTACTTGAGACAAGGCACTGGGGAAACCAAGTTACCATTGTCATCAAACAGATACAACAAAGATTGGAGGGATACAGGAGTTGTTCCGACAGCACTGACTAGCTGAAAAAAGGTAAATAAGTTTTGCTTCTAAAGTCCTTCAAAGATCAATTTTCATGAATTCTAACAATGCTAAAGAGTCTCAATTCTCTCAGCTTCTTTAAATTTTTGCATAGTTAAAAATCATACTCAAAGTTTGATATTATGGTTGCCAAATTGCAATATCAGTTAATGTGACCGTCTTGCAGGTCCTGTGATGTGAGCGGGAGAGCAATGATCCCCAAAGTATGGGGTCATGAGTATTAGAACTAGACCATATGAGTGAGTCCAAAGTATTTGAGGCCCTGATCTCATCACCTTTCTCAGCATCTCTCAGCCAACCACTCAGATGCTGCTCTTTATAGCTCCTGAGACCCAATGGCACTTATCTCTTCCAGACTGTGTTCGGTGCTACCATATTGACCCCTGGAGCCAGCCACAGTAAGAAGAATTTTAAATGCTGTGAATCAGGGTTCTCCAGCCCCCTCTTGCTTGAGTGTGGACTGTTAAATATTTGTCCATGCACCATGGCCCTTGGGAATCTCAGAAGTACTTCCTTCCTTCTTGGATGAGGTGCCTATTCTTACTCGGGGCTGCATTCCTTTCTCCTAGGACATGACTTTCCAAGAAAGAATCAGTTCATCACTGGGCAACACTAAACCTAACCCAGCCCCAGCATCTGCAGAAGAGTAAAGAGTAATCAGGCACACAGTATCCCAGAGTGATCAATTGCATTGTAGACCCTAGGTCGAGAGTGTTTTTTGTTTTTTTAATAGCGAAGTTAGGAACTATGTGTAAGAACGCTAACAATTTCTGGGAGTGCTTGACTTCAGAGAGGTAAAGCAAAATGTTATAAAGAAATGAATTAACAGTTTGCTCTACTGAAAGTGTTAGAGTTGCTGGAATGATCCTGATACTGGCTTATTTACTTGACTATAATCTCTTTGTAGTGGAAACTTGGAGTAATAAAGTTGAGATCCTAGAAATCTCTTAAATAATGAGGGGTGGGGATACAAGATATTCTGGGGTGGAATAATCATATTCCAATAAACCTCACAATAATTTGTCCCCTAAGAGGTCTAGAAAATAATTTCCTTACCAAGGTCTACAGAAACATGTTGGTGAGGGGAGTGGAGACAATATTTAAAAGAATTTATGCTGCTGATCTTATTTTTAATTTTTAACTTTGATTAGTACGTGCTTGTAGATATACTATTAAGCACACACCCCACAGGGAGTACACACATGTACACAACACATCTTAATTCTTTTTTCGACTTCTTCCCTTCCACTATACCCTTATTGCTTGGTCCCCTACCCCTTTTGTAGAAGATCTGTCTCGCTACTTCCTATTGTCTATCTTTTATTTTGCTCTTTATTTATATTTTGGCTTTGTCATATATGTTACTGACCTTGTTAGTTTGGAGGTTTCTGCAGCAGATGCTTTTAGTGAAATGGTTTCCCTCATTGTAGTGAGGAGGAACCTATACCAGGGCATCAGCTAGGCCAAGGGGCACCATTTAAAGGCAAGAGGCAAAACTGTGGTCACTGTAATAAAGCAGCAGGGTCATCATGCAGTATATTCTGAATTACAGAAAACCTTGGGAGTCATCAGGCTGTAACAGGTGATAGCACCTTGGTCTTTCCCAATTTATGTTATGGAAAACATTTCATGTCTGGGATGCACTGGTGTCACATACATGTCAGTATGACAGGAAGCAGGTCATTCTCACCCAATTCTTATACCTGAGTTAGATGTGTATCAGGAGTTCTTTGATAATGGACTCAGTGATAATAGCACTTGTGTGTGTGATAAATCTTCCTAGCTGGCAGCAGAGGGTCCTTGGATAGGACTGCAGATAAATAGCCCTTAATCCAGTTAGCCTATTCTGTGATCTGGGCATGTTCGCAATGGCTGTGACATGCTGTTTTTCTGGAGAAAGAATCCAAAGAGCTGCTACTCTTTTATATAGTCGATTTGGCAAGCATCACGAACACTTACATTCTAAGGGCAATGTGCTTTTAGGGTCAACATTCACATAAACATGTTCAAGTAACCAACGTTATTGTTTTGACCTTGTGACAAGAGTAAACTGCTTGCATTTCAAGTCGTGTTGCTAAAATACATCCTAGAATCTGGTTACACAGACATTTCATGCCAGGTATTGTCTATATGAGAATAAAATGCAGCAGAAAAGTAATAGAATGTA
>RJWT010007465.1:0-27596 GCA_004365215.1 Cuniculus paca | reverse complement strand
GAAAATTAAAAAGGTCAACACAATCTTTTACACTTGGAAGTGATAAAATCATGCAGGTGTCTTGCTATAAATTGGTGTTTGTCAGTCTATTTTTTATTTTCATTTCACTATGGATAATTTTTAATCCTGCCCTCCAGATTTGCTGTAAGTGCACTGTAGTTGTACTTTTTGCATAAAACCTGTGAGACTGGTTTTCCACATCCACAGAAGCAGCACAATATTCTCCCTCAAGGAGATCAATAAGTCATAAACAGACCAATTTATCAAAATACTCACCTTGGCCATCATCATCTTAAATGCAAACCATCGTTTTCCTTTTCCTTTCCCAAGAGCTCCTTCATTTTCACTCACAAATTTTTTGGCTTCCCTGAGAAAATAAAATCAAATCAGAGATAGGTGGAAATGGGTTAAGATTAGCAGAACATATAAATAAGAAACGTGATTTTAATAGGTCTCCACTCTTACTTCTAAACCCTCTACCCTCACCATAATATACCCTTGTATTTTATAACCTCAAGAATCTCAATGCATATTTAAATTTTTTTAATTCTAGCCAATGAGATATCTTAGTCTCACTTACTAATCATCTGGAGTCATCAAAAGCAAGGAATTTATGCTAAATGTCAAGTACAAAATTCCAGTTCTCATTTCTACGACATACAGTCTTGAAGCTAAAGTTAGTGTCAAATTCTGACAGTCAGAATGTTTATTTAAAAGTATTTTCTTTCCCTCTTTTTAAAGAAATCCTTTGAAGAGAGAGAGAATGAAGTTTAGGACAAACTGACACAGAACATGCTAAATGACATGATATTTTAATCCCATAAAAGCACGGCTTAAAAGAGAAAAATTATGCTGTAAAACAAATGGATTAAGGGAAGAGAAGCACAGGAATATTTTTGACTTCACAATCAAACCATGCTGTAAAGTTAAACTCTAATTTTATTACCAAATATCAAAACCCTTATAAAAGTCGTATTAGTATCTCTGTATTTTTTTTAAATTAATTCATCAAAATGTACAATGTGAACATGTTAAGGATATTATGATTTTTATAAACTTGCTTGGTCCCTGTTATGGACTGAAATCTAATCTTGAATGTGATGACCTATGCAAGTGGGTCCTAGAGGAGATACTGCCAGGGCACTACTTAGAACAGGTACATATTCTGACAGGGACACATTCTGAAGGGGTATATGCTAAGGATTGCATCATCAGTCAATTTCATCATTGGGCAAACATTACAGAGTACACTTACCAAACTAAGATGGTGATGCCATCACTAGGCAAATATAATCTCATCAATCTCCAACTGCATATGCAATCTGTTGTTGACTGAAATGTCATTATACCAGGAATAGCTGTAATTAGGTCATGAGGATGGAGTTCTCATGAATGGGACTGATACCTGTTCTAGAAGTAACCAGAGAACTTGCTAACCCCTTTCCACCATGTGAAGATACAAGAACTTGGTTGCCTGCAACCTTGAAAGAGTCTTCACTAGACCCCAACCACACTGGCACCCTGACCTTGGACTTCTATCCCCCAGAACTGTGGGGAATAAATTTCTGTTGCATAAACCACCCAGTACATGGTAGTTTGTTCTGTCACCCTAAAACAGCCACTTGTGTTGATGTTTGTTTGAAATAGAAAAAGAACATTAAAGAGAGGGTATGTACCTTTCGTCTCCTTTCAGGGGCTGCAGACATATGAGCTATGTGATGAAAAGGCATCTTTAGTACAATAAGAAAGTGAATCCAAACCTGATTGTAGTGCCACTAGTCCAATACTGTCATCATTTGATGACCCAGTAATGCGTGGCTTTACAGACAACCTTGAGATGGGACTATGAATAAACTTGTCAACACACAAAGTAAACCTTGAAACATGAAGGATTAGTGAAGGACTTTTCCTTAAAATGTCACTTAGTATCCTTGCTAAACTCAGGATTTTATACTACATGTTGATCAAAAACCAACATATACCTGCTGACTTACCTGGTCCCAGGGAGCAGAGCCTCATTGCTCTGCATCCATCTGTATTGTGGCATAAAAACACAAGCACAGCAGCCATGGGGTTCTTTGGTCATCAGACAAAACCATAAAGTAGTTCCTTGCAGGAAAAGATAATACCTCCTCCTTTTATATCACCACGGCATTGACCAATGCTTTACCCATAAGAGGTACTGCATAAATGTAAACCTTTAGGAGACAGAGCTGACTGTATAATTAGGGGTAGATATAAATGGGTAAGAATCTGATAATTTTATTAACATCAATTATGTTTGAGAACAAAATCCTTTGTAGGCATTTGGGTTTTACCCTTTGTCTTTGTTCCCCAAAGCTCACATGGTAGCTTTCTAAAAATGGAGACCTCACTAGACTTGCTTTGTGTCAAATGCCCTTACATTTGACATGACCTTGAAGTGCTGGGAAGGGTAACTGAGGAGAAATTTCTAAAACATTCTGTGTATTCTAAAATATTCAAAAAAGCAATGTCAAAAATTATAAACTGAGGGCCAGGGATATAGCTCAGCAACACAGCACCTGCCTGGAAAGCACAAGGTTATGAGTTTGATTCCTGGTACCCAAAAAAAAATTTTTTTTAAACTGAGTTCTCACAGCTGATTTTTAGATACACACAATGAAGAAAACATTTTTGGATTTAAGCATTAACTATTTATTAGAGAGGTGACAAGATCAGAGAAAGGGGGCACGGAGAAGACACTTCATAAGATGTTGAACTGGAGCTTCTAAATGCAAATCAGTTAACCCTGGTTCCAAGTGGCCTCCTTGTCTCTGCAAACTTTCTGGTTCTGAGGTTCTCTGTATATTCATGAATGTCTGGTTCCTCAGAAGAAACCTCATTTCCCAAGGACTCAGACTTGAGCAGGTCTGGCACAGGTTCTTCAAGTTACCACCTGGCTTTTAATAGGTCAAGATTTCTCGACCAAAAAAAATGGTCAAGCAGGCACTTCCTAGCTTGCCAAGGTGGGGGCAAGAGCAAGGTGAGAGTGATGATTTGTTTCAAAACCTCACATGACTGGTTTATCACAGAGATGATTTAAGCATAACATGGATTTGGGGGTGGCTTGCATGTGATTCACTAGGTGAATGAAGAAAGTGGAACCATATAAACCAAGCAGTGCAGGAATACACAAGATACACACACATCTCATCCACTGGCCACCTGGCTTCCCCACACAGTTTAGAAAAGCCACACCTATTCACAGCTCATGTCACAGTGACAGTGGCTCCTTATCACAATAACTCACCAACTGCAATCCTTTTGGAGACCACTTCCATGACAGAAGTTTTCAACATAAATTGCCATATTTCTCACAGCATTTATATACTTCTTAACAATTTACTCATGTAAATATTGATGTTTCCATTAAATTCTCATCCTTATTTAATATGTCACTGATGATGTTTCTGAATATTGTGCTCCTTCCCCATTTTCCTATAAAACCTATAGGTTTTATTGCCTAGTTGTCATAGTGCAATGATTTTTTAAGAAACTAATACATTGGAGCCCTGCCACCCCATCCCCCCACCAACCAGCACCATTTATAGGTGGCTGCCACAGTGGGGACAGCCAGAGCCAAGCCATTCCCCATGAGTCAGCACCATTTGCAGAATGTGGGGTGAGAGAACAAGGCCCCACGAAGAAGCAAGGTCCTCCTGCAAACCAGTTCCATTTGCAGGCCACTCCTGGCAGTGGTACAGCCAGATCCCAGCCCCTTCCAACAAATAAGAAGTACCAATCCCTCCCCTCCCAGTAAGCGACTGGCTGATCCAGAGAAACACAGGACGTGATGATTGCTATCAAGGTGAAATGCAATTGGATGCCTGTGGTGCTTTGATGTTTCACTGACCTTGCAGGTCTAGGGCTAGTGGTCCGATCATCTGTTCAGAAGATAGAAGTATGCAGTGTGACATCTGGGGGGGCGGTCTCCTTCTGAGGGTGGTAGCCATTGTTGATTCCCTATAGTCTCGTTTTGAAGTCCTATATTGTCCATTGTTTTGTTGGATTGGGTTTTATTCTTTTTTGCTTTGTTTGATTATGTTATATCTGATGGTATGAGCAGCTATTTTGGGGATAGCAAGATATACTATGGTAGCCATTTTGAATATACTATTGTTTTGTTTTGAAGTCCTTTATTGCATCTACTGTTTTCTTTTTATTATTTCTATTCTATTATGTTTTGTTTGATTGTTACTATGTCTGAAGGTACCTGCAGCTATTTTGAAGACAACAAAAGGCATTACGGTAACTATTGTTGATTTTGTAATGTTGTGAAGTCCTGTATCACTTACTCTGGTTTGTTCTGATTGATTTTATTCTATTTTATTTTCCTTGGTTTTATCCTCTTTAACATTAAAAAAATGCAAGAAAGAAACTATTACATTGTATTATAGTAGAGCTAACTATAATTCAATTATTTGGTGTCAAGAATTTCAAAATTTATAGAGTGAAGTATTCATGGAAGTTATTACATCAGCCTCTATTATAATAAATACATATAAAGAATAAAAAACTCTTCTTGGTAGTAAAATCAAAATTTGTTTTTCCAAATGTAATAATGTGATTAATTTATAGGCATATTCTCTATACTAGATATTTAATATTTAATATAAAGCCATTCATTTCGGCTTATTCGAGTTATAACACTTTCTAGGTGACTGACCATTTAGAAAGCATGACTTTTTCCTAAGCACTCAGAAGCATAAGAAATAGCAATTTTCTATATTTTTTTCATGTTTTTAATTCCATGAGCTGATAATCATATAATTTTGTGACCTGATAACCATTAAACTAGCAAAATTTAAGGAACAAAGAAGTCTTCCAAATTAAACCAAACTACCAAATTTGGTGACCAAATTAAAATCACTGCAAAATTAATATCAACTTCACTCAATAATGTAGAATCCTATTTACATGGCATTGATAAGGTTTCTATCAGTTATAAATATAATTTTGCTTTGAAAAATATTTAAAGAAAACTTCTACTGTTTGTTTCTTTAATTGCTAATAGCTTTCCTTAATGCTAGATATAGCTTCAGATTAGTCCTTGAATTACTGTCCCTCGCCATCTTCAACATACATATCCTGACTCCGATTTTCAGATAAAAGTCCAGACCCCTCTACATCACATAATCTCAGGTACGAATTTCTTCTTTCCTCACTGCACTCCCCCTTTTAATTCTCCAAGAGACCCCATCACCACCATATGAGCTTTATACCAAACAGATCCCTGAACAGCTTCTCTGCATTGCTAACTGCCCCACAAGGTAGAGGAGCAATGGCTGTTATCCTCATCAGAAACCTTGGGGTTGCCATTAAAACAGCTGGACACCAAAAGGTGGGCTGAGAATTGTTTAGCATGAAGGACGTCTTAGTCCCCCAAATCTGATGCTTGCAAGATGTAAGGAAACTTGCAATTTGCAGACCCAGAAGGAACAAGGGTTGGCCACATCAGTGATGCAAACATGCTTAACATTCTCTCAGGACTGACTTTTGCAATGAGCTAGTATGATTTCTATGTGAAAGAAAACTAGTATCACCTGGTCTCACCTTCCCTAATAAAACATTTCTTAATCAGAAGACATCTTTCACTGTGTGATCAGAAACACGAAACCAAAAAATTTATAATATGGTGATAAATATTGCCCAGTATATGTCACACTGAAATGCCCATGCCAGATAACAGAATGCAAGGAAATAGTTTTCAGAAAACTAAAAAACAAACAAAAAATCTTTATATTTTTCCTATAATGAATCCATGTTCCTCCCCATTTGTATTATCTGAATAATTTAAAAGGGTTTTACTACATGGCTAAAATAAAATAGGATGTTTGTGAACAAACTTGTACTAACTATTGGCCCTAACCCACCCAAACGTCTGACTGACAAATGTGTGTCATCCCCTCAAATTGCATTCGACAAAAGCTGCCTGCCAAGACCGTAATCAAGTCTCCAAGGCTCAGAGCCCAAACAAGTTCTCTGAGCTGTAATCCCAGACCTGGGGATAAATAATTGAGTGAGGTCCATTTAATGACAATGATACCTGGCCTCATCATTCATTTACCAACCCCTTGTGTTAGTAATTGGAATAATAAGGTTTCATGGGCTTTCAAGAATGCTTTCACAGTTAGTTGAAGGAGAACACTTTGACCTAACTTACAAAATAGATAATTTACCTGTAACATAGGATCTGACCTTGTCTACACAGAAGACGTAGGACATACTATTCTGCCTTTGACACGTTCTCATCCCAGGATACTCATACCCCTTTTGGGTTAGGTTAAATCGACTTTTATTTCTTGTTTTCAGTTTGATAGAATGAGTAAGCAACTAATTTAACAATCAGATAAATAAAAGACATTTCAAAACTGGTGTTCAGGGCAACCATAATCAAAATTTGTGTTCATAAACACTTCCCAATAAAGGACACAGAAGAATGAAAGATCTTATTCTAAGAAGCATTTCCATTTACAAAATAATTGACCAATAGTCCAGAGAACTTTGACTTCCTGGAATACCACAGACTAAATGAAAAAGAGTTACCGAGGTAAGAAGCTACTTTAATACACAGAGATTGAAAACAATGACCATAGGACTACTAGAGAATATAATCCCATAACTAGACTTGAATAATTATTCAGAATCATCCCAATACTGGAATAACAGAAGTTATTTTAAAGGCGACGTTGATGGTAATAGATGTAATGGTTAAGATCTCAGTTAAATCATCTATTAAAAGGAGATGTAAACATACTTACTGTACAGATGTATAATATGCTTTATAGGAAGTAGAACATGTAATGTATTTAGCTTACTCCATAGAAAAATAACAAGAGCATTATAAATAGTATCTATTATTAGAAGCAAATTTACTAATAAGGCTGACTTTTGTTCTAATTACCTAGTTCTTAACATAGCACATGACACAGAAGTGAATTTCAACAATTCTATTGACAGAATTAACATCAATAAAACAGTGATAATTGACTTATGGATCTTGAATGCCTGCACATTGGAATCACTCTGTGATCTCTTAAAGATCTCAAAGCCTGTATCTTCCCCAAAGCACTTAATTCTCAATCTCTAGGAATGAGATATAGGTGTCAATTTTTTTTTTTAACTTTTTCAAAAGATTCCAGTGTGCAAAAAGTCAGAGTCAAAGTTGGGAACTAAAAAAAAAAAAAATTTTTTTTTTAAACTGGGACTGCTAAATTTAAAAGGTCTTTAGATTGGTCAAGCAATTGCTGGAGCATTAGGCTAAAATTTACTAGATCATGTGCAACTGTTTTGATGTCCCCTTGGATTGGCGGAACTTTACATATTTTAATGCTTGATTCTTGTCTTTGGTGAATAACTGAACTTTTCATCTCTGTAGCTCACTCTTCATATCAAGTCTCTAGAGAGTAACAGCCAGACTAACCATGAGACGAGGGGCTGGGGATTTAGCTCAGCAACTTAAGGGCCTGCCAGGCAAGCGTGGGGTGGTGAGTTCGACCCCAGGTACCAAAAAAAAAATTAAAACATGAGACAAACTAAGAAGAAACAAAAGATCCGCATGCACATTTATGTAACTTTCTAGCTTGTACAGCTGGCTTATTTCAGTATACTTCCTTTACAATACTACCATTTCACAGACCATAAACATATAGGAATATATATTGGACATCTAAATTTTTTACCAACCACAAAAGTTTTAATGGGCCCTGTGTATAAAGACTCATTTAGGCAGTTTTTTCAGTAGCTCGGTTGACATGCAGAGTTACGTGTTAAAGGCAAATGCTAGTAGGACAAATTTGCATTAAATTCGAAGTTTCTACCCACATAAATACTTCAGACCCAGGATGACTTCTTTGTTCATTATAGCTCTAAAACAATGCTAATTTTCATCACTGGCCTAAATGTCAAATAAAAATCTCAAACACATTTTAGTCCAACCTTAAAGGTCAATCTAACATTTCAGGGTAATTTTAGATGAATCAATGGAGCAATAATAGAGCTGGACTTCAGTGATTTAATATGCTTTTTTTTTTTTAAAAAAAAAAAAGCAAAACAAAGCTTATTAGATCCTCTG
The DNA here is from genome assembly GCA_004365215.1 of Cuniculus paca. Classification (NCBI taxonomy): domain Eukaryota; kingdom Metazoa; phylum Chordata; class Mammalia; order Rodentia; family Cuniculidae; genus Cuniculus; species Cuniculus paca. The sequence continues at coordinate 19,501 of RJWT010007465.1, read as the reverse complement.
CATGCTGATTAAGTCTTTTCCTAACTCCACTCTGTACCTGATGAAGATTCAATTATTTACAATTAAAAAAAACCTTTTTATTTTAGTATCAAGGGAGAGATGGTACAGATTTCCTTTACAGCTAAAAGCTTGTAATAAGTTTTAGATTTTGTGAAAGCACAAACTGACTTTCCTGTATATAAGGACACCAAAAATTGAGAGATTATACTATTATCAGCAGAGGCAATTGAAGAGTAGCAGAATATCGCACCCCAAAATGTGTCACTTAAATATTATATGGCATACAATGCAAAAATACGCTAAAAATGTGCAAATATAGGATATAAATATTATTATGAACTGCAGACAATTAAAAAGAAACAGATATAAGGTGAGTTTTCTGTCCTCCCTTTATTTGCCTAAAAGTAGAATATAAGGAAGAGAGCACACAGAGGAATCTGCATAACCAACTGTGCAAACTAGTCCTGATCTTTCAGTAGTTGCCAATGATATTTGGTTGTCTACAATTTGTCACCCAAATTTTTTCCTTTGTTTTGTCATTTCTCTAAAAATGGACTGTTTCTTAGTCAAAATGCCTTTCAAACCCAAGTTCTAAGTGCTTCTGTGAGTTACTCTTCAACTGAATGCTTCCACGTACAAGCACAATGCCAATGGTAGTAAACTACTGTTTTTCACTTATCAATCTGTTTTTTGTTAGTCTAATTTACAAAGCTGCAGCCAATAAAACTAAGATGAGGGGGAGGAGATTAGCATTTTTTCCACCCCTACACATTGTACAACCAAATTACTGTAATGCATTCTTTCTCAGTCTGCAGTCCGATAATGGAAATTCTTAAGTATCTTGCTGAATATGAAGTTATAAGGCAAGAATTTTTTGTTTTATATATTTTTGTGTTTTATTTTAATAACCCATTTGAGACGTCAAAGAACAACAGTAATCCCTGGATGTAAAGATAGTATGCGGCCATAGAGAAAGAGACCGTGTTCCTAAGGCAAACAGGAATTTCCACTTTACTGCGAATTACCGCCCTGATGTTAGAGCAGAAATGATACTTGAAAGGCATGTGACCTGAAGTCCACAAAAGAAACTTAAAACTGGAAGCCCACCACCAAACAGGCAAGTTCAATCTAAGACCTTCCCTAGACTCTCACCATCAAAGCAGTGGTGTTTCCCCCTCTCCCTTAACAATGAGAAAATTATTCTTAAAGGTAGGTAAACATAGAACTGAAAATAGAAAGTGTTCTACATAACTATGAGGAAGACCTATTCAAAGTTCAAGCTAATGCACAATTTATTTCTATCATTCTTTCCCTCTCCCTTTCTAAAATATTTAGAATGTTGTATGTTCTTGGCAATATGTGAAGTATTAAGGCTTTTATAGGTAAATGGAGGCAACTCGAAACTATACTCGTAAGTGAAATAAATCAGACTCACGTTTGTAAATATCGTATTGTCTCCCTAGAGTTAAAAAATAAATAATAATAAAAAAACTGAAAGAGCAATAAGATCCAAAATGTACAATACATATTGTAATAATGAAAAGGAAAGAAAGGGCTCAAAAGGAAAGAACAACTGGAATAGGGGAAAGGAGAAATGGAAGAAAGGAAAAGATTATATGTATGTAGGTTTACACATATAACTGTATGTATGTATATGTGTGCAAGATAGATAACTATACCACTAATCTCTGATCATCAAAAAGAACAATTTGTGCTGTGATGTCTGATTGTTTGGTCATTTTTTTATGCCTACATCTTGTAACCTGAACAATATGGAATGTATTAACTAGTGTTGATTTCTTACTGTTTTTTTAAATTCTGTATTATTTCTATCCTATTTTCTGTTTTGCTTTCTAAAATAAAAAAAGAGAAAAAAAAAAAAAGAAATAGACATGTAGACTCCTTTCTGCAGTTTAACCTTTACTAAGAAAAATGAAATATAGGCCCATCAAATAGTTACGTAACAGTACAAGTTATCATAAAGATAGAGGACCACAGAGGCTGGGGAGTTGTTGAAGACATTGTAGACATTGTAAATGAGATGACAACTAAACTGTTAGAATGTTGGTAGGCAGAAAGAGGCATTCCAGGCGTTGGTTTGTAGGAATTTCTCTAACAAAGGAAATATTTTCACTGTGATTCACACGCATCTCTGTGCTTAGATATGTTAACATTCCAGTCCTGGACTCTTCATGGGGCCTTCTAAGTGGCTTGGGAGAGAGAATGTGCCAGTTTTGCGTGGTCCATGTGCATTCACATTCCAGTGAATTCTGAATATTGTGAAACAGAAGAATTCTGAGGAAACTGCCCCCGAGTGAAAAGAGCCATTCTGCTTTGAAAGTGTGGTAAAACATCACTTCACAATATCTGTGTGTTCATATGTATACCACTTAAACATTTCTTAGTATTATGTTATATTTTTTCAAAATGTGTGGCAATATTTAGGAGTGGTAAGTCTAAAAAAATCCTTGAATGTTAGCATATTTCAGACTCATTTTTTTTCAGTAATTAATATTCTTCTACTCTCTGGAACTGTGTGTTCTGCCTTTTGATCAATGAATGGACAAGAAATGAAAAGTAATTTAAAATCATAGCCATTGAGTCAACTCTGCAAATGATCAGGACTATCTATCTGGTAAATTTGATTGGTTGTCATCTGACAAGCTTAGATCTGGAAGGTGGTAGTAATCACTTGGGAAGCAAAACCTAGATAAAACATACTGTGTTCCTGTGTGAGTTCACATCTCTAATGAATTGACTTTGAATTTTAACATTTCACGTGTTCTGCCTGGCCATCCTTCTAACTTATTTTGAAATTTATATCCACACATGGGTTAAGAAACACAATGTGTTGCATAAAATATAAAAGCTAATTCATCCAAAGAGTCACATGTCTTTATAGAAATATCTGGGTGTTTATGTGTGTACATACATTATGTACAGGTACTTACATATATATGTATGCATATATGGAAGCTCATGCATATGTATTGAAAATATGCAATCACAACTATATGAAAGAAGTGACCAATAAAATTTTCTGATTTTCATGACTGAAGGAGGAAATCTTAGACACATTACAATGGAAATAGACCATTATTCCTTTTTCTCGCTTTTACCTAATTGATGCTATTCTAATACAATATTCTGTAAACATTTGCTTTTAGTATGTGTGACGTCAGAGAAATATAACTCCCAACTTGCTAAATGTCAGATGTCTCAAGTTCATGCCTCCTGAAATCAAAGAATGAATTTTAAAGGACAACAGAGGTTAAGAGTAGGAAAGATCTATTGAGACATAGTTCCTGAAAGACAGGAGGAGTCCCTGAAGTGGTTTGCCACTGAGGCCCTTTGTCAGGGTTAATTTAAACAGCAAAGTCACAATGTGGATACAACATGGGTCAAACTATAACCAACCCATATGATTACAAGTATAGCTGCTTGGTTAATATTGATTCAATAGAGAAGCAGGAGACATAGCAAGGGTACAAGAAAGAACAAAGGCATTTTTAGGAAAGAATGGGTCTGAAAGCTCTGGTCATTCACCTGGCCAACTAAAGTCTATCAAACTTCTTGGACCAGGTGGTGCTAATCATAGTATAATTCTAAGTTTTTATTTATCCCTCATAGGCCTGGCCATTGCATCTTTATCTTGTGGCCTGGCCTTCTTCACATTCACCTTCGGTCACAATTCTGATGTATTATTTATTTTTTGCTGACTTCCTTGAGAGTGCAATGCATCTCTGATTATTCAATAATTTCTATCTAACTTAGCTGCCTATGATAGTCCACCCTCTGGAGCACTATGCCTACCTCTGGGAGGGATCAATCTAGATGCTTAGAACTAAGAAGGGTCCAGGTAGAGGAGCCTGCAGTCAGGGGCCTTCTCCGGAGAGCTAATCTAGGGGGCCTTAGACTGGAGCCATGCTGCAGTTTAGCAGTTGTGAACTCCCTTTACAAGAATGATCTTGTGGATCCTGGTAAAAGAAGTCTGATACATTAGTCATTAATTTCACCTGTATGATCGCTTGGAGTTTGGCAGCCTCTAGGCAAGCCTAAACAAAATTTTTTAAGAGATTAAAGCACGTACAATTAAAGCATGAGCACTAGAGTGGAAAGGCAGATTGGGGGATGGAGCCACGGCTAGATACTGCTCCTAAGGGATTGGCACATACATTTCATCACAAAAGACAGGAACAAGTAAGGGAAAGCCAGATGCTTGAGCCAGAAGAGTTTTTCACTGTAAACAACTTTAGCTGGGAGCCACCAGTATGATAAGAGTTTTTTAAAGTTTTGTTTCTTTAAAGGCCTATGTACTTGGGAAACACAAATACCATGAAGTTAGTAATAATCAGTATCACAGCTATATAGAAATCTTTACATATTTACTTCTTACTCTTCAGACAAATATTAAACTCTTTTAATGGGTTTTAGAATGATATTGTCAATTTACATTGACAAGAATTAAGGACATCTTTATAGCTCTGATAAGTTTAGGAAACAGATTTAGTGACCACAAACAGACTTATTATCTAATGTGCAAGTGTATCTCATTTATACAGTAACAAAATCCTTGTTTAGTAGATGTAAATCAAGTTTAAATGTCAAATTGAAAGAAGTGTCAAATTTTGATCATTTCATACATTTAAGGTCTAAATATATATCTTATAAAAAGGAGCACCTTTGACTTACGTCTTGGTCACTTTTCTTCGTTGCTGAGACAAACACCTGACGCCCAAAATTAGGCAAGAAAAGGTTTATTTAGCTTACTGTTTCTGGAGATTTCAGTCCATAATCAGCTGGCTCCAAGGCATGGTGGCTTGACACTGGGGCAACACTTCAAGGCAGCAGCCAGAGGAAAAGAGAGCAAACAAGCCTCCTCTGTCCTCTAATTGTACACAGCCCCCCCCCCACAAAACCTTCAGGGTCGGTGTAACACTCACAAAATGTCCTTGCCCTCCTTTGCACAGGATGAGGATATTTACAAAGTAAGAACCCTGGCTCCCTGCTGAGTCTCTCAGTTAAACTTTTAAACTTCTCAAGTTGACACAATGTATTAACCATAAGAACTTACTTTGTATGCATTAAACTTATGTAGCCTTAACTCTATAAACTTAATTTTAAAGCTTAGATTTACAGCATAGCTTGTTTTAGATGTATATATACATATATGCTCAATATATGTTATGTCATAAATTAACATAGTAGTTGTTTATTTAATCAATTAATGGAACATTTTGTAAGTTAATATTTAACCAATTATTGAAAACATCCTGTAAGTTAACATTTAAATACTCTTTAACTCTCAAATCTCACTTTTTATTAACAAAAGCCTAATGATGAAAACACAGAAAGTTATTTAATAAAATAACTTTGCCTTTAAATCTAGTTTTGGAAATTTAACCAAGATCATCTCAATATTTACAAAAGCATATTGTTTTAGATATAGAAAGCTTAACCTTTTAATTATAGCCATAGACAGTTACTTTAGGTGACTCATCATAACATTTAACACTTTTTAAGATAAAAATATACCATATATATATAAAATCTTTGACCAAGAAAACCTCTCTAGTTATGGTACACGACAATAGTAGACATTGCACTTATAAAACTGATTTTTTTATGTAATCTTGGTTACCTAAGAACCTTAATGGAAATATGTTACCAATTTTAAAAACATCTTCATCTTACCAAGTGATGTAAATTAGCCTACTGATAAGCTATATGAACCACAAGCATTTGAGGTAATGTCTTGAGTGTTTATCTATAAGCTGACATAAGTAGAACTTTTAGAGAGTAATGTATAATTAAAAGATACACATATGTTAGCCTAAATCATGTTATCTTTATGCTATCAAAATTTAAGGCTTTTATTTCTAGGTATGCTTCAAATCTGTTCATCTTTATCTGGTAATGTTTTAAAAGAGTTTAGCTACCCTGAAAACCTATAGAAATAGTTTTTCCATGGAAATCTCAAAAACAACAGAAAAAGAAAAAGAAATCGTTGAACTCAAAAAACACTTTTCTTAACCAGCTATTATCATACATTAAACAGATAGATGAACAAACATATAAACACAGAAAAACAATTATTTTTAAGCCAAAGTGCACTCTCAGATGTATTGATTAAGTTGAATTATAATAACACTTTTACAGTTGTCACTGAGACCTTTTGTCAAGAGCAATTTATGCAGTGAAGTCCCAATGTGGGTACAACATGAGTCAAACTATAATCAACCTATAGGACTCTAAAAGCTTTACCATTTTTGTCCCATAGCAACAAGCTATGGGAAACCCTCTAATTAGTATACCACATGTTATTCCTTCATCATACACACAAAGACATTCTCAAAGAGGCAGTGGTCTTCTTATTACAAATAAAAGATTATCTTTATAATAAGTACCTTATGAGAGATCAGGATGACATTTTTGCAAAACAGCAAAGACACATTTCTCTAGTTATTATTTTGTACTTATCAGGTGTACATTTGCTTTATTTATAGTTAATGTATTATGACAAATATGTCTAAAAGCATTCTTAGATAATTTCAAGTGATAGCTAATGCATTTTTCCATTTAATCACCTTTCAAAAATAATATTTTATTTACAGATAGTTTAATAAAAATTGTAAAAATTATCTGTTACTAATAAATAAAGTGCTAGAATACAAGTGTGAGAAGTTGCTATCTATCAAAAATTATTCAGCAAGTAAGGCATTCTGGCAAACTGACATCACAGATTCAGTGAGTCTTACCATATATTTTATTGATAGGTCATACTGTAGGAAATAGAAAATAGTGAAGTACAATTATGATTGTTATAGGCAACTGAGTTAAGAGTATTACAGGCAGTCAGACAGGGCAAGGCCCTTGAAGGAGCTAGTGCAGAAGACCAGGTACCTTGTGACTGTGGGGGAGACAGACACCTCTCCTGTGGACCATACGTCAAGACAAAAAATAAAACAAGTACACCCACATACTTCCTAGGAAAAGCATCAGGAATTGATATTCCAAATAGGTCTCTATCACCCCGAGGAAGCCAGAAGGAGTCACCATCCCAACCCCCTATAGGAGGAGCCCCTGCTCTGTACTCATGCCCACTTGCTACATGACTCACTTCTCCATTTGTCCCCTATTTAATCAATTTTACCTGAGCAATTATACTTGTGATCATATTGGTTGGCCATAGTTCTGTCGCACTTCATGCCCACCTAGCAAGTTCTCATTTTTCCCCACTTTAGACCCACCTCTCCTCGTGGTTTTCCTCTATCAAAATCCTTAGAAAAGGCAGGGTCCACAGCAACCCACTTGGCACCCCTTCTGTCTCTCTCAGACAGAAGCTTTCTTTCTCTCGATAAATATATTCTGCTCTAAACCTCCGTTGTTCCTAAAATTCATTCTTCCATTTTAGAGAGCACAAACTCATACTGGACATCTAGTAGGTCGGGAGTTTCTTTCCCCTGTATCATGATGACAGTGGTCTATGTGTGTAGCTTGGGGTCAGAGTGTAAGTTTAACATGTGCAAGGTTTGAGGTTCAATACCCAACTGCTCCCTCCCGAAAACATAATAGCAACTACATTTAACCTACCTAGAAAATACTTTTGAATTTCCTTATGCCTAGTATTTACTATTTATTATTGTATTGTACTATAAAATAAATCCTTATTTGCTGGAAATGTCAAGAAGTTTTTTTGGTTGTGTGTTTTATGTTTGGTACTGAAGATCAAACCCAAAGCCTCATGCATCCGGAGGCCTGCGCACTAACACTGACGTAGATCCCTGACTCCTAACTGCACTATGCCCCCAGCTTTCACCGTCTGGGAGGAGCAGGCAGCACTTAAGGTTGATTTAACTAGGCCATATGGTTGAGATTTTGACACAGTTACAAGAACAATAAATGCCTTCAGAACTTTCCAGAATAATTCTAGAAACAATAGAGGTTAACAGCAGAATCTATTTACTGGGGGGAAAGAAAGCTATCTTTATTGGGGAAAGAAGCTACATTTATTGAGAAAAACCTGAGACACCAGCCAAACTAGAGTGGAGACAAGAACATCGCTACGTAACTATAGTAAAATGGTGCAACAGAGACAAAAAAGACTAAATTATGAAACAAAAGAAGAGAATCCTTGGCAGACAAAAGGATACGTGTTACATATTTCAGAGCTCATTTAGTTAACAATTGAATGCGTTTCCAAAATATGCAAGTTTGTGAGGAGGATAAAGATCCAATTTGTACATTCGACTCCTTTTAGTATTTCATAGGGGAGAATTTCAAAATGTATTTGAAAAGTATTGGTAAAATTAACCACGATAATTTGCCAAGTACTTACAACAACATGGGAAATCTCAGTTGGCTAAATTCTTGGACAAACTAGCCAGGGTCACTGTTCTCACTTGACAGAGGTGTGCAAAGTACAGGGAGGGTACCAGTTGGAAAGTCACATTTCAGTGCGATGAGAATAACGAGGCAAGGAATGTGACAGGAGAACTCTGATATGAATGATAAGAGACTTCTTATCTCCAAAACACTGATTTCTCTCAAATAAAATACTTTCCTCTTTAAAATTAATTTTAGAAAAGATCAGAGGAAGAGGAAAAGCTAGGCGAAACTCTGAGCCTCTCTCTGCATACAAACAAATGGAGGAAGAAATTTTAAAATAGAAATGAAACACATTTTAGCAGGGTGTTAAAAGAGAAGACAAATAAGGTAAGAGTTATTCATACAGTTTGGACCTTTATCACAAGTCATGAGATTACAGATTGTTCTCATAGGCGGCTCTAATTCAAGCTTTCATTGTTGATTATAAATTAAATAACAAACAATTCTTTAGCTGCTGTTTTCAATTGTTCCAGACTAGTTAGTTCTCTCTAGTATGCATTTAATAAGTCAAACAACACTTCTATACCCAAAAAAGGGATGCTGGACCTCATTCATCCTGGCCACTGATTTTTAAACCTTTAGGAATTACGTTAGCCCTTTCTTAAACTATTCTTATATTGTTGGTAGTTTGAAAATGCTCATAGTGAAAGTATTTACAACATGACAAATTGGCAAGTGTATAAATCAGGGCTTTTATCCAATACATTTCTGTGCTTAATTCAGGCCTTTTAAACATCCCAGGCGTGTTAATGGTTCTCTTGTGTCAGGAATGAGTTGTCCAACAACAAAATCACCATTGACATTGTCACCCACACAGGAAACATTAACTGAATGCTTGTGATGCACTATGAGAAAATAAAGAGCTGTATGACTCCCATCATGTCCCTAAGAAGTTCAAAACCTATTCTGAAAGGAAGATTTACATACAATTTTTTTAAAATGCAACATAACAAGACAATCAAATGAATAATAGTGTCTTTTTGAATCTTAATTCTATTGGAGTTGGCAGAGAAAAACATCTCAGAGGCAGTTGAACCCAGGCCTGAGATAGCCTAGGATGTCAAAAGGGAGAGAAGACAAACCAGAAAGAAGAAAGAAAATGTATCTGACATGTCTAGAGAAAAAGACTGAGCTCGTTTTAATGGAAAACATGGTTTAAGTAAATATGACACGACAAAAAGAGCGTAAAGTTTTGGAGGTTGAGAAACCTACATTTTAACATTCACTCCCAATTTTTTAGTTGTGAGAGGCCATTTTACCCCTGCCAATCTGCTTTCTCATCCATATAATCAGAATAGCTTTCTGTTTTTAATGACCTTATTATTGATATAAGGGAAAGATACTCCCCACCTGCTAGATATCTGGTACGAGTTCATGTTCTCTAAAATTGAAGAATGAATTCTAGGAACAGTGGAGGTTAAGTGCAAAATCTATTTACTGGGGTGAAAGAAAGCTATATTTATTGGGGAAAGAAGACTTGTAAGAGAGACAGAAGGGGTCCCGTGGGTCGCTGAGGAGTGCCGTTCTCAAGCGAGATTTATAGAGCAAAACCACAAGGTAACGTGGGTCTAAGGTGGGAAAAACGGTAGTCAACTTAGTAAGATTACAAGTATTGCCGCTTAGGTAACATTGTTGATCCAATGGGAAATCTCCAGGCTGGCATGAGGTAGGACAAAACTATTTTGTATCAACAAGATTATGAGTATAATACCTTAGGTAATATTGATTAAATGGGGATCAAATGGAGAAGCACGTCAAGTAGCAAGCGCACATGGAATGAACATGGGCTTTCCCTGGATAGGGTGGGTCAGTGGCTCCTCCTGGCCCTTGCCCAGGGTGATTGATACCTACGTAGAATATCAGTCACTGCTGTTCTCTCCTGGAGGAAGATGTGGGTGTTCTCTTCTATCTTCTGTCTTGCAATCTGGTCCTCAACAAATGAGCCTCTCTCACAGTTGCAGTGTGTTCTCATCTTCTGCATTGACTCTTGAGGGCCTATTCCTGTCTGGCTGCCTGTAATATTTCTACCTTACTTAACTGTCCACAACATTATGATGAATCAATGAGTTCATGTGTGCACCACGTCTTAGCGTAAGATCCAATACATGGTAGATACAGAAAAACTTGGAGAGGATTTTATCCATCTCTAACACCTGATGGTCACCATTATCAGTAATTACTTACAAAAAAATCAGTCTAGACTAGGAGCTGAAATTCTGGTTAGGGAGCTCCTTGACTTCTTATTTTTTTAATTAAATATAGTGGTACATTTTAGACACACATAATGATCACTTTCATCATAGAGAATTGGCACCTGTACATGATACAGCTTGATTCTTTTTTTCTCATTCCCTTCCCTTTCCTTCAACTCCTCTTCCCCTCCTTATTTACAAAAGTTTTGGTTCCATTTTATCGTTTTTTTCTCATTTTTTTTCTTTTCTCTTCCTTCTTTTTCTTCTTCCTCCTTCTTAGTTCACCTTCCCTTTTGAATATTTTCTTCCTATTTCAGAATATCTATCATACATTTTGGTCTTTGTTTACACTTTCAGTTTCTCAGACCAGGGAAACAATATGTGTAAATATGTATCAAGGTGCATCCATTTATCTAGAAATGTCTCCTTTATCCTTCTTTATGGCTGAGTAGTACTCCACTATATAAAAAACTACATCTTCTTTTTCCATTTGTCAGTTGATTGGTATTTATGCTATTTACAATATTTAGCTTTTGCAAATTGTGTGGCTATAAACATGGGTGTGCATTTATCCCTGTGGCTATGATGTTTTCAATTCTTTTGGGAAGATATAAAAAATGGGAATAGCTGGATCAAACAGAACATCTAGTTTTAGATTTTTGAGGACTCTCCACACTAATTTCCATAGTGGTTGCACCAGTCTACATTCCACCAACAATGAAGGGTTTCTTTTTTCCCACAGCCCCACCAGCATTGGTTGTTGGTTGATTTCTTGATAACAATTATTCTTTCTGGGGTGAGATGGAATCTCACTGTTGTTTTAATTTGCATCTCTCAAATGACCAGCGATGTTGAACATTTTTTCATGTTTTTTTACTGTTTATACTCCATCTGAAAAGTATGTATTCATCTCAGATGCTAATTTTTGGATTGGGTCTTTAAATTTGTTTGTTTGTTTTTGGTTTTTGTTTTTTCCAGTGACTTTTTTTTTTAAAGAGAATAAAACCAAGCAAAATAAAGCAGAATAAAACCAATCAAAACAAAATGTATAAGGACACAGGACTTCAAAACAATAGGAAATCAACAATGGTTAACATAACACCTATTGTTGTCTTCAAAATAGCTGCAGATACCTTCAGATAAGATAAAAATGAAACAAAACAGAACAGAATAAAACCCTATCCAACAAAACAATGAAAATGATACAGGACTTCAAAACAAGATGCTAGGGAATTAACAATGGCTACCACCTTCCGAAGGAGATCCCCCATAGATGCCACATTGCATATTGTTATCTTCTGAATAGATGATCAGACTATTCATCTGATCATCTTTTCAGAGGATAACAAACAAAGTCAGTGAAATACTAAAATTTTACCTCAACAGCTATCATCGCAACCTGTGTTTCTCCAGATCAGCCGGTTGCTTATGGGGGGCGGGGGTTTGACCCTTCTTGTTGCCCAGCCCATGAGCAGGAAGGGGCTGGCATCCGGCTCTCCCTGCAGTGGCCCGTGCATGGTGCCAACTCACAAGGAAGGCTTGTTTCTTAGTGACTTCTTGTTCTCTTCCCCCACAGTCCATGAGTGGCCTGGGTCTTTAAATTTGGAAGGCCTGCTTTTATACTTTAGTTACTTATATGTTGTAGATACTAGTCCTTCGTCTGAGGAATGGCAGGCAGCATTTTTTTTCCCACACTGTGGGTTATCTCTTCACTCTGTTGGTATTTCTTTTTGCAGTGCAAAAGCTTTTCAATAAATTGATATCCTGGCTGTTGATTCTTTGTAATATCTTCCATGTTATCAGGGTTTTTTTTGTTTTGTTTTGTTTTGTTTTGTTTTGTTTTTACATAAAGTCTTTGTCTACACCTATGTCTTGAAGAGTTTTCTGTCTAGTCTCTCTCCTAGTAGATTTAGTGTTTCTATTCTAATATTTAGATCCATTCTGATTTTAGTTTAGCACATGGCAAGAGACATGAGCTCCTTGATTTTTAAGTAAAAGTTTCTCAACTTTGTTAATTACTGAGAAGACACTAAAGGCATCAAATATAGACATGACATATTCAAAAGGGATGTAAAACTACTACAGTATAGTTCATGAACACTAAGTTACATACCCTTGGGTTCTGCTATGCAAATTTGATGAATTATTTGAAACCACCAAACACTGGTTTGATAGAACTCATAGAACTGCTCAGCATCAATAACAAACAAGTTGTTGGTTCACAGTATATAGTTGAAACTCATAGTCTGGATTTTCATGGTTGTTACTTGTGCTATAACATACAATACCACACTTAGGCCCTGCACTTGGTCTAGTGATATGACATTGGCATCTAAAAAAGCATTAAAAATTTCAATTCTTAATTATTTTTTGAAAAAAGAGACTAATGTACATTTTTAACTAGAGTTTGAAGATCATGTAGCGGGTCTTATATACAGGATATGTTAAATATAGTCTTATGGTTAATACATTGTGTCAACTTGAGAAGTTCAGTAGTTTAACTGAGAGACTCAGCAGGGAATCAAGGTTCTTTGTAAATATCCTCATCCTGTGCAATGGAGAGCAAGGACATTTTGTCAGTGTTACACCCACCCTGAAGGTGGCGGTGGGTGGCCTGCATACAATTTAAGGAAGGAGAAGAGGTTTGTGTTTCCTCTCTTTTGCTCTGGCTGCTGCCTTGAAGTGTTGCCCCAGTGCCATGCCACCCTGCCTCGGAGCCACCTGATTATGGACTGAAATCTCCTGAAACTGTAAGCTAAATAAACCTTTCTTTGCTTCACTTTGAGTGTCAGGTGTTTTGTCCCAGCAATGAAAAAAGTAACCAAGACATATAGCTAATAATTAAATACGTATCTTATGCTACATAGATAAAATTGATGTGTTCAAAATAGAGTAGGTAAGTCAGTAACCTGTAACACATACTAAATTAAGAAAGAAAATAGATAGAAAGCATGATAAGCAAATAAGAATGTTAAATTGGCAAAGGATGGAAAGACCAAGTCATGATCTTCCCACTTTGGGGCTGCCTCCTGTCTCCATAAACTTACCACTCACTAATGTCATCTAGTCGAGTTCTATCACTCTCACACATGCTCTACCCAAGAAATGCAAACATAAGCCATAGTAACTCAAAGGCTAACTGACAAGCAACTGCTATAGTCAGGTATATTTGCCTCATGTCATTTCAATAGAACAAGCACCTGTCCTTCATACAAGTCTTCTTTATTCTGTGGGCCCCTTTAGTACTTCACTCCTTCCAGCCACATCATAGGCAGGATAAGAGTGAGAGCACAAACGGACATTGCCAAACACAGAAGACAGAGTTGAGTTTCTTTTGCCTAAGATCTTAGTCTACTGGCACTCTATGCCCAGTGTGTTAATGTGTCCCATCTCTTTACTCTCACTTCTCACTTTAAATGAGCCTAGAAAATTATTATGGTTTGTATCTAGATGTCCCCCCAAAGCCTTAGGCACTCATAGGTGGGGAGTTTTGAAGGTGGCTGCATTAGAGTATGTGAATGTGGATTAAGGATGTGATACCAGGATTAAGGATGTGGATACTGGAAGCCCCATCCTGGGTATGGATAGCACCAATCAATCAGACTAGCCTAGATGAATACAAAGGGACAGAAAGAAGGTGGTCTTGCTGCTTTTGTTGCTGCTGCTGCTGCCTTCTGCCCACAATGCCATGGACTGTTTCTCCTCTGCAATGCTGCTCTGCCATACCACTCTGCCTTAGAGCCAGTCAGTTATGAACCGATACCTCTATAAACTGTGAGCAAAAATAAACCTTTTCTCCCTTAACCTTGGGTGTCAGATATTTTATCTCAGCAACAAAAAAGTAACTAAGACAAAAACCATGTGACTTGAGTATTTTTTCACATCTGTGATTTCAAGGAGAGCTTACCTATTATATCCCCATAGATTGGCATTGGATCGAGGTAATTTCTACCTCAAACCTTTGAAATCATAGTCCACAACTTGTTAGTTTTATGACTGTAAACGATTACTTATCCTCTCAGACTTTTAGTTTCCTTACAAGTAAAGTCAAAATAATAATGTCGACCTTAAAGTAGAATTGAGAGAAAGAAATTATGACTATAAAACAATAAATGAATTAAATGAATAGCATGTAATGGAAACTATTTTAAGTGCTTCATGTTGATTGGCTGATTTAATTATCTTGTAACTCTGAAGTAGCACTATTTTTGTCCCGACTCCAAAGTGAAGAAACTCAAGATGTAGAGATTAAGAAACCTGGCCACAACCTACCTCATGCCACTCAGTCTGAATGTATTGAATAGTACAAAAACTGGGTGCCAATGCTACTTTTAGGTAGACAAAATTCAGATGTACCAATTTCCTTTAGGTCCTCCTCCATTGTTCCAATAGAAACAAATCATTGGACCCCAGATAATGTAATGTAGGGGAACGGAGGGCCTAGGCTCTGGTTGAGTTGTTGGTTAAAAAGAACCTCAACTAGTCGAAGTGCGTTTTAGTGGGCGTTTAAACAGGCTTAAAAGGTCTTTTGTTTGGAATCTCCCATTCCTTCACAACGCCAGATGAAGGAAAGGCCTCTGTAAACTTACTATACAGACTCTTACTGCTCATTGAAACCTTAAGCTACAAAGAAGCTAGAGGAGTGAGGACTTGAGCCCAAGAAACATTTTCACCAAGACGACTCCAGTAGAGGAAATCAGCCATGATCTGTCCTCACTTTTCCATTATTTCCCTCAACCAAAAAATAAAACTAAACTAAACTAAAAAAGCAAACAAAAGAAGGATAGGGAAACCAAGTAAGGAGGAATATTACCTTAATGGCTCGCTGACAGCTTCAAGCACCAGTTTAAGTGTAAACAAAATCCTAAGGATAACTTTCTTGGCTTGGCTGAATACATCATTAATAAATCACGAGTGATAGTCAGTCTACAGACAACTCCCCAGAAACACTAGATCAGGATGCTATGAAGCTCAGAAATTAAAAGCAGTCAATATAAAAACTAAATAAACATCTTTGTTATCAAAATAAATAATTTTAACTGATATCATCCCAAGATTCAATTCCATGGAAAAATATACTTGGAGTATTCTTATACCCTAATTTGTGGATTCATGATATGTGAAAATTTTCTCCCTCCCCAAAAGAAGCATTTTTAAATACCCAGCAAAATGTCATTGGTTTTTAACCTGTTCTTTATTTTACAGCCAGGGAAGTAGTTTTTCTTCAGACAGATGCTTTATATGAAAGTATCTTACACAAGGATAGGGTGGTTCTGCTCTGGTCAAAACTGGCTGTGGCCAAGCAGTCCTTTCTTTTAGCTCTGTCTCCCCTGCCCTGAACTGACCTTACCAAATTGCTTGAACTCTGAAGACAGCAGTTTTCACATGGGCCACAATCTGACCTCTTTGTTTTAATGGTAAATAAATCTCACAAAGGTGACATTGAAGGTACATATTTGACAAGAGCCCAGTGTTTTAATTTGCAGGCCAAAATCTATACTACTAAAAAGAATGTGGTTTAATCATAAGGACTTTTAATCTACCACATCTAATGTTCTGATATGGTTGAAGCTTTAGGTTGCAGGATGAGTAAGTTGGAGAACAGTTATTTTCCACACAAGTGTTTTATTTCACCTGTGGTAGCTGCTACCAAGTTAGTGCTGGCACATTCTACAGGTAGGAAAGATCTACTCATCCAGTTTCCAAGTGAAACCTATGAAAAACTTTAAAACCAAATGCAGTTGACATTCTCATGGATGGATATTTTTAAAATTGGAGTTGACATTTAGATAAATGGAAGATGCACCACTATTTTCCTTTCTCTCATCCCCAAAAGATACATACTGTCACCCATTTAGTAAACTATCCACAGAGCAAGATACTCTGTTTAATGACATTTTCTGCGTCTCGGAGTTGAAGATAGAGACTCTGCATCCTGACATCCAAGTAGTGACTTTGAGAGGGAAAAATAAAACCACTAATTCCAGTTTGGGCCAGCCATACCTGCCCCTTTATCAAGAGGTTTCATTTACTAGATTTAAGGCTACGTAAATTAAATCGCAGCAAAAATCAGCAATTCACAGCGATAGTGGAAAGGAGTGGCTTCTTCTCATTTCCATAAAGCCGATTTTACCTTTTGAAAATGCCTTTTATTTTCTCAAGCTTCCTGACCAGGGAGAAATCATTTATAATGCCATGTTTTAACCTTAACCCTGAAGATGATCACATTCCTAGTGACAGATGTTCTTTTAAAAATGTGGGCACAGTCCTTGGATCTTCCATACACGCAGAACAATATAAACTGCTATTGCTGAGGCTTTTACTCTAAAGTGCTTGGAAACTCTAACCCCGTCTGAAGTCTGTTTTAGAAGCTTCACAAGTTTCTTCAGAGTCCACAGCCAGAGGGAAGGAAGCCTTGAAGCTCAGACATGAATCCAAACTTTAGACCAAACATCTGTCTCATTGATACTTAGCCTCATGACTTGGATTCCCTAGACTCAGTAGGAGTCAGGACTTGAAGGGTAATTCTGGGCATACTATAATCTTTAAAAAACTCAGAGTAGATTTCTCTGAAGGGTGGAGAAAATGCTGGCTAACTCCATGTGTGAACAACACTAGGCTAGATGAATCTTCTCAAAGAAGTAATGACTACTGCTCTTATATTGCTATTGGAATCCATAGGTGGGAAGCTCAGTACAGCCTTCAAAAACCTTCAAAAGCAGACACGTCAAGCACTTTAGGATCAACAACTTCAACCTAAAGTCTGAAACGAAGAGAATCAGAATGGCCACTGCTGTTGGAACCAGTTGTGCAGAGAGTCGGGAAGCTACAAAGCAGAAATCACTTTAGGCTATGGAGAATCATCACAAGAATCGTCATCTCAGCCTTGCTGAGAAGTGAGCAGAAGACTTGTTTCTTGTCTGGGCCTGAGCTTGTGCTTCCATTCTGCACACCAACGTTGGCTTTGAGGTTCTGAATCACTGTCTTGGTCACATGCTGATGTGTTCCTCGGCTACCCCAGGGGGAGGCAGCCAATCTAACTGCCTGCAAGGTTCAGCAAAGTAGAAGAAATAAGTGAGACCAATTCCCTAGAAACAATGCTAATTGAAGAGTGAATACCCTGTTAGTAGGGGGTAGTTTTTCTTTAGTCCCAGTGGCTTTTTTTCATGTAAAAATGTAAGACTCAATCTTTCACTTCTCCATGAGAAGTTGGACATCTGGATATTTTTAAGTGTAAAATTACTCACATTTAAAAAAGTAAACAGAAAATCATTATTTAAAAAATGAAATGATTAAAATGGTAAATTTTGTTAATGTATATTTTGCCATAATAAAAAATAATTTCAAAAAAAGGAAAAGACAAAAATGCAGGCCAAACAAAAAATAATCTATCTTCTAGATTTAGCTTTTGACTTCCGTTTTCAGCCTCTGCCCTAGTGCTAGAAAAAAAGTGTCACTCTTTTTTCCTCACCAGTTCTTATTCTTCTACGCTTCTAAAATTTCCTAGCTCTTAGAATCCAGCTCAAGCGCCCAGGCCCTAGAGCCCACCATGAGACTACCCTGGGGATATATTCTGGAAGATCCAACAGTGGTCTAGCCCTGGATTTTGCCAATATCAAGGTACTTTCTACTTCCTTTTGTTGAAAACTCAAAATCTGATCATTAATCCAGATGTGTCACCATTGCCCAAGGCCCCTGGGGTCTACCTGTAGCTAGATCAGGCACCAGATCTCTCCATCTCTCCTGTCGCATTAAAATAATAAAATATCATCAGGTCTATTCTCAGATGAAATAAGAATTGTGATTGTGTATCTCAGCCATGTGCTATGTTCTGGCACCACACTATGATTCCAAGCACTATAAACAAACAAATTTCATAAGGAACTTCAGGTCAGAGGGACCACACATCTCATTCACAGTCATTAAATGGATAAGCTAAGATTCACACTCAAGTTTGAAGCCCCCATATGATCTACTGTCCTACATGGGAGAGGTAGGCAAGGTAGTAAAGGGGTATTCTACACCTTCATGCAGGTAGAAAGGGAGATTTACTCTTTGGCATTCTTCCACAATTTTATACTTTGAAAACTCACAGTATTACTACTTTGCAGTTTCATAACTGTCTATATCTTGTGGTTTCCAGGTTTGGGGATTTCATGGGCCATTAATATTTTAAACTATATTTAGGGGTCAGAATAGAGCTGCCAGTTTTCTACTTCGAGAAGTTAGGAGACTTCTGTCTCCAAGTTAACATCATCATCATTTCATTAACCGAGAAGTGTTTTAGTATACAGACACATATACAAGCACAGGCACACACACACATGTGCACAAAAACACACTAAAATTAGCAGCTGCACAGAACAAGGAGTTCTGTTTGGTATTGCTATTCACAGTGGATATTTGCCTACACACACACAGGGAATTCCCCGACTACAATCACATGATGTTGCAAAATGGCCTGCTAGGAATGCCACTGTGGAACTTAGAAAACCTTACTCTGTAAAACAAAACAAAGCTATAATATTAAAACTGATGGCTAGATCTCAGAACAGAGGTTAGATCTAGAATATCTCTCTTTTATTTAGTCACTCATTTATTTATTATTGGATACAAGACAATTGAGGTTCCAGGAATTTAAATGATTTCCTTAAATAATATGCACGCTCTTGCAGAACAAAACTACAAGTGAATTATACTAATAGCTATTTCAGCTATTTATTCATCACCAGAAACAATGATTCCATATTATCATTTTAACAACATTATTAGTGGAATATTGGAGAAGGGCAGTTTTGGAAACATCACTGTTTATAAAAATCGTTTGAGGGAAAATGGTATTTGTTGTAAAACTAAGAGACACAAACATAGCTACCAACACTGACATGTACCTTCTTGCACATCCTGCCTCTCTCAGCATC
>RJWT010007464.1:0-27606 GCA_004365215.1 Cuniculus paca | reverse complement strand
ACAAAGAACTATGTGTCAAAAACAAAACAAAACACCGACAACTGCCCCCGCCCAGCCAAAATCAATGTTTAGGTTATTTATGTGTAAGACCCTCCCATGAGTCTCTGTATTTTATTTTATTTTATTTATTTATTTATTTTTTTTGTGGCACCACGGATTGAACTCACAATCTTGCGCTTGCCGGGCAGGCGCTTAGACCACTGAGCTAGATCCCCAGCCCTGAGTCTCTGTATTTTATAGCAGGAGGAACTGTTAGTCATGTAACAATAAGAAGTTGCTCTTTATTTAATAATTTAATTAGTACTTCCTGTTCTGTTAGGAAATTTTGAAAGAGTAATTGTCATTTTTCAAGTAAACAGCAGGTGACTTTATATATTTAAGTAATCTTTTAAATTAAATGTGCCCAGTTTAGATCTGCTTCCTTGGATATTTATTTTGTAAATACTATCATGAGTTTCCGATCTTGGTAATGTTATAATCCCCCTTTCTTCTTCTATACATGGTTTTTAACCCTTGTACTCACTGAAAATTTTTAAAGACTGATTTTTATCTCCTCCTGAGGCATCCAGAGCATGGTTTAAAATAATTAATTAATTAATTAATTAATTTCTTTTTTTCCTTCCTTCCTTCCTTCCTTCCTTCCTTCCTTCCTTCCTTCCTTCCTTCCTTTATCCTGTTTCTTTTTGGTGCTAAGCCAGAACCCCCACTTGGGTTTCCTGGTGAGTTGTGTGGCCTTCTCTTATTTACCTCGATGCAAGATAAGGGTCTCCTTACTATGAAAGAGACAGTGTCTAGAGTCATATTTTCTGATTTAAGTCTTATATCAGTTATATTCTTCTTTTGGGTCAGTATCTCCCCTTTCCCCCATTTCTTCACTACTGTGAATAAGAATTGATAGCTATACATGAATGAAAATAGAAGTGATTCTGTTTGGATCCCATTCTCTTTTTGAACAAACGATGCACACTTTTGTTAGTACCCAGTGTCAGTACTGCCCCAAGAAACTTCTGTAATGTAAACCTAACATGAAAATTAAGTAGATAATAGAAGCTCTATTTATTTTATATACTGAAAATACTCAAAAATCCTTGTGGTCAGAATATAGCTGTAGTTATACCAAAGTCAGAATATTTGTTTGTTTGAGACCCCTGTAGTTTAGGCTGGCCTTGGACTCACTGTGTTGCCCTGGCTGGCCTTGAACTCACAGTAGGCCTCCTGCCTCAGCCTCCCAAGTGCAGAGCTTACAGATGTGCACCACCACACTCCACAGAAAGTTGTTTGTTAAATGTGGGGTCAGTACAAAGGAATTTAGATGAATCAAGTATCTGAAGACATAAGAATGATCTTGTCATAATAAACAGAAAAAAAACAAAGTTCAGTCTCCTGGCCACATCATTGTGCCTGGGCTTCTTTTCTTTTCTTTTTTTTGCGGCACCGAGGATAGAACTTGCGACCTCGTGCTTGCCAGGCAGGCGCTTACGCCACTGAGCTAAATCCTTGGCCCTTGTCTTTTTGAGCCAGGGTCTCACTATGCCATTCAGACTGACCTTGAGCTCACTTTGTAGCCCAGGCTGGTCTCAAACTGGCAACGATCCTCCTGTCTCAGCCTCCTGAGTGCTGGGATTACAGGTGTGTGCCACTAGGCCCAGGTTGTGCCTGGGCTTTCTGTGAGCGTATTTGTTCTCTTTCTCTCTGAGTACACCCAAAATACAGCCTGTTACGTTTTGTGTTAAGAGCAAGGACTTTGATACTGACATATGTTTGAGTCTTATATCCATTTTAAACTAACCTTAGATAAAAGTATTTACATGTGTTTTACTTTGTATGTAATATGGAAACAGTAACATTTACAGGGTAGTTATGATGACTACATGACATGCTACTTAAGAAAGCACTCAATAACATACCTGCAGATATAAAAACTAAGTGAATCATAGTTGTAGATACATGATTTGCTGTAAGTAGCATCTAATAAGAAACTCATACCATATTAAGTTAGTTTCCTTTCATCTCTCAGTTAAACAATGTGGGGCTGGAATGTGGCTCGGGTGGAGTGTGAGCTTAGCGTGTGCAAGACTGTAGTTCAGTCTCCTGCCACCCTGCAGACGTAGAAAACGTCCAGGGCTGACCTAGTGACTTCAGGGACTTCTGCTGAATTCCATCTGTTATCTTTACACTCTAAGAAAGCTTCTAGAGTTCTGGCCACTGTGCTGGCATTTGGGGCACAAAACTTGAGGCAGTCATGAATGAGACAAATGGCATGTGCCAGTGATCTCCGAAGACGTAATGAAAAGCTGACGTATTCTAGGCATGGTGATGCATGCCTGTAATTCCAGCTGTCTAGGAGTCTGAGGCAAGAGAATCACAAATTCAGGCCAAGCCTAGGCAGCCTCTCCTTCTCCCACCTCTTTCTCTCCCTTAAAAACAGGGTGTTTAAATTTTGAAATATTACACAAGCTGAGTGTAGTGGCACATGTCAGTATAATGCCAGTGTTCTGGAAGCTGAAGCAGGAGGGTCATCAGGCGCTTGAGACCAGCCTGAACTACATAGAGAAACCGTGTCTCAAAAAATATACATATAAGTAGTCCCGAACTGCTTCAGAAACTGGCACGAATGATTAGATAAGTGTGTTAGAAGCAAGGGGAAGTATTTTGAGAGAGATTAATGGCAGTATGTCTTTCACTTTTATAAATTTAAACATTCACCCTATATTTCTGTCATCCTTTGTAGCTCAGTTTTGAAGGCCTTGGGTTTAATCCCAGTACCGGAAAAAATAAAAAGAAGGAAAAGCTGATATTTAATGTCTTTTTTAAAAGTCTTATTTGCCAAACTGAATGATAAAACCACAAAGAGGTCAAATATGCCCAGATTTTAAAAGCTGATAGAACTTGCTTTCTCAACTCCCTTAGCAACAGGGGAGGTAGGAAATGTGATCCTCATTCTGGGTGGCCGAGCATCCAGGGAAGCATCCGGGCTTCCTTGCTAAGGAGCACGGAGGAGACTGAGTGCTGGGCTCCCTCCACAGTGGTGCTTCCTGTCACTAAAGGTCAGGTGTTCAGGGTAGCAGAAGGTGAAAGGACCAAGGGCGCAGTGCTGCACTCTCCGTGTCTCTCACCATCATCATTATACAGAACTGTTACATGGTTGTCCTTAACTGCAAAGGAAGACAGAAAGTGTATTTTCCATTCATCATGAGGAAGGGAAGACTTAACGTGTGTAAAACACCATCAGCCTCTGTTAAATTATTCACTAAAATTTTATGTATGTTGACTTATTAAAAGAAAAATTGCCTTATAGGTTTATTAGTTCTCTTCCTCATTGCAAACATAGAACCACAGTTAGATTGCTTTTCATTTTTGTTGCCTTTAATGTTTCAGAGGAACGCTTTGCAAGCAATTTCTCCGGCCACCATGGAAGTTCTTATGCGAGTTTTGGCAGATTGTGACTCCTGGGAGGACGGAGATCTTGAAGAAGCGGTGAGGAAGGTAGAGCTCACCCTGAAGTGCCTTACAGAAGTGGTACATATACTTCTCACTAGCAGCTCTGACCAGCGACAAGTGGAAACCAGTACTATTCTGGAGAACTATTTCAAATTGCTCAATTCAGATCATTCAGCTTTACCTAATCAAAGGAGGTCCAGACAGTGGGAAAGCCGGTTCATAGTTCTACAGATCAAAATGCTAAGTAAGTGTTCAATAGCGACTTCTTCTGAGTCTATTTTTTGCTTTTGCATTTCTCATTTTCTTTGGAAATAATAGCACCAATATATGGAAAGTGTTGATTTTTAAATTGCAATAACAGGTTTTTTGTTTTTTGACTTCCACATAATTAGTATAGAATTGATTTGTCTAAAGTGTAATCCACAAAAAGTACCACTATTAAAAAGAAAATCAGCTCTGACTTCAAAACTCTAGGAAAAGTAAATTTTCAGTGTCATGGGTAGTGTTTTTTACTTATATTGAGACAATTTTTTTATATGCCTTTATAACATTTCTGTATGGCTCAATTCAATATTTGTCTCCCCTCTGGAAGGCCTTTTTTCTGTTTTTCTCTGAGGTCTGATGTGTATTCTTTCTCTTTTCCTCTCTTTCATTGTTTTATTTCACTGTGTTCATATAATCTGTCTCTGCTCTGCAAGCTCCCTCATCAGTATATAATTTCTTATTGTATTCCTATGTTGTATTGTGAAAAATAAACATTATTAACTGATGGTTCTTTACTGTAGAAGTAAAACATTGTCTTTACAGCTAAACTAGGAGATTCAGGTAAGTAAAAAGAAATTGAAAATTTTTAATATTTTACCCCCCCACATACTAATGTTAATGATTTGATAAATAGATTCATATGCGTGTAGTGTCAATTTAGACATTTTGAGATTAAAATTTTCTTTGAAGTTGCCCATTATGTTTTTAATAGGAAGATTCACTTTTTATTTTGTATTTTAGCATGTTGTGTTATAATTACTATAAATTTGAAGTTTGTAAATAGTTTGAGTCCCTATCAAATGAACTTCTTTTCTGTTGGAAGCTGTGGTATCACCCGTGCTGGATGTCCTTTGATTTCTAGATAGTGAGAACCCTTTGGAAATGAGAGCAAGATGGTGTCATTATTTTCAGAGCCCAGATGTTAATTTTGTAGTGATAAATGAGGCTGTATTGCCAGACATAATGAGTGGTACTTGTTTAACAGCATGTTGGACAAAAGAGTTGGTTAGACTTCTAGGGCCGCTGTGGGGATAGTCTAGGTGTCCATCAGCAGACGAATGTATAAAA
This sequence comes from Cuniculus paca, assembly GCA_004365215.1. Taxonomy (NCBI): domain Eukaryota; kingdom Metazoa; phylum Chordata; class Mammalia; order Rodentia; family Cuniculidae; genus Cuniculus; species Cuniculus paca. The sequence goes on along the minus strand of RJWT010007464.1, from coordinate 22,833 downwards.
AAATGTGATTATGCACACACACAGGTAGTCACACATACTCAGTGCAGTATTACTTATTTTTGTTTTTTCACAGAAAAATGAATCAAGCTGGGCGTGGTGGCTCACGCCTGTGATCCCAGCACTCGAGAGGCTGAGACAGGCAGATCGTTGTGAGTTTGAGACCAGCCTGGGCTACAAAGTGAGCTCAAGGCCAGCCTGAACGGCATAGTGAGACCCTGTCTCAAAAACACCAGGGCCGGGGATCTAGCTCAGCGGCCTAAGCGCCTGCCTGGCAAGCACAAGGTCGTGAGTTCAATCCCTGGTGCCGCAAAAAAAAGAAAGAAAAGTGAATCAAATTGGAAGCCATCATGTTAATCAAAACAGGCCAGTCTGTGAAAGTTGATAAATCACATTTTCTCTCGTATAAGCAATAAAATACATTTAAAGTAGTAGTAAACAAATACTCGACAGGAAACTAGGAAGTGGACTTTAGAGATGAAGAAGGGGATCAGGGTGAGCTGAGTGTCATTCGGATCCCTAAAGTACATCAGTAAAGGGATACAGTTGGTTAGACTTGAACCTTACAATGGAAGAGTAAATCTCTGAGAAATACATGTCAGTTATATATCAAATGCAAATATTTTAAGTAATGAAGTGTAAAAATGTTCACGTTTCTTTTCTAGTGATAATTGTAAGTTTTATTTTATATTTCTCCTCCCTGTTCTTTCCCAATTAATTTATATCTGTTCTGTCTACTGAAAAGTCTAACTTCCTAAATTTAGATCTTGAATTTTGACTTTAACATGAATGGTTTTGTTTTTACTTTCCTAGATACTATCACAGCCATGTTAGACTGCACAGATAGGCCTGTTCTTCAGGCCATTTTTCTTAACAGTAATTGCTTCGAACATCTCATACGACTGCTGCAGAATTGCAAGGTATGTTTCTGTGACGATGATGATGATGATTATCATCTTTGATTTTTAAGGAACTTTTGTTTCATGTTTTGATTTAAATTTGAGCACATTACTGAATTTTTATAATTTATGTTTGAGTTTAATTATGTAATCGGACTTTATCTTGATTGAAACTAATATTCTATTTTTTGTAATTGTATAAATATTTTTAAAGTAGTCAGGCTGAAAGCTAATTTCTTTATGTGATTAGCATTTTGGCTCATGAAACAGAATATGCTTCATATCCATTAAAGTCATTAGTTGCTTGTGATTTGTTAGCTAGCTACTATGTATTTGTATCAGAATAGACTAAGATGATGAAGACTTTCCTTGAAAATTTTTGACAAACATTTACTTGCAGCTGCTGTCCTCTTTCAGCCTGGAAACCTCATTTCAAATGACCTATCCTATAAATGGATGCCACTGATTGTGAGGTGTATCAGATGTAAAATGTGGATTGTTCAGTGCAATTTCCCTTGCTTACTCCAACTCAAGTTGTATGTCATTAACCGAATGATAATGATAACTTTGAATAAGAAAAAGATTTTATCCAGGTGTGATGGTGCATGCCTGTAATCCCAGCACTTGGAAGGCTGATGCAGGAGGATGGCTTCCAGTTTGAGGCCAGTCTGAACTGCATAGTGAAAGAAACTATCTCAAAAAACAAAAACAAAAATTTGTTTTTAACTACCTAAATAGATTGATTTAAGAAATATTTCTTGCATACCAGCTGTTTGGCAGACACTGTTCAGACTATTGGCTTTAAAAATCTGCCTTCTAGAAGCTTACATTTTGCCTGGGGCAAAACAACATGAAAACAAAAATACACATGATCAGGTGGTGCTAAATGCCATGAAGAAACTCTGCTGCAGCACACACAGGCAGAGACAGATACTACACACTGCTGTTGTGTGCGGGCTGGGGAGAGGGCCTTTTGCGAGGGACGTGTAGGCCTTGAGTGAGCCACGCAAAGCAGATGTCGGCACTTCCCAGCGAGAACACCAAAATTCCTGGAGCGAAAGCACTTTTAGTATAATCGAGGAATAATAAGTAGGCTGTGTTGCTAGAGATAGAGTTGAAAAGAAATCAAGGCTAAATAGTCCAGCTAAAAAATTTTAATTCCGTGTTTTTTTTAAGAACATAGTGTTTTGTGGAAAGTGTTGTTGAACTAAAACCAAAAAAACGGAACCCTTACAATTGTATCCGTCAGAATAAAGACCCTATTTATTTAGTGTTACTGTGTGGTGGATGCTCAGTTGGGTAACTTGCTTACATTTGAGGACGCACGTCATGTCTTCATAGTGAATACTCCACAGACAAGGCGAGTGTCAGAGTTAGTCTCAGGTTCTTTTGACCCAAGTCCTTTGTTCTTAATGTTTACACTATCCAGTGTCCAAAACAGTACTTTTGTATGTTTATTTCTAGACTTCCTTCCAAACATATAGTGTTTTTGCATAATTTCAATAAAAATTAATGTATGATCCGATGCCATGTCAAGGTCACATAACATTTGCTATGATTATTGAAATAATACTACTCTCTTTTCCTTTCCTTTGTTTTTCTTTCTTTTTTAAATTTTTTTATTTTCCTCGTGCTGGGGATTGAACCCAGAACCTTGTGCATGCTAGCCAAGTGCTCTACCACTGAGCTGTATCCTCAGCCATAAAGTAACAGTCTTACTGTAAAAGAAATATTAGTGGTATATTGATTCTCTCATACAATAATAAATGTATTAATTCCAAATTTTTTGCTCATGGGTAAAAACTGACAATAATTTCCAAAATAGGAAAAAATGTTTCTACTAGAAAATTCTGAGGCAGGTGTGGTGGCACATGCCTGTCATCCCAGCATTTAGGAGGCTGAGGCAGGAGGATCTGTGAGTTCAAAGCCAGCCTAGACTATATAGTGGGTTCAAGGGCAGACTGGACTACATACCAATACCCTGTCTCACAAAAATGTATATACAGAGAGAAAATTTAGATCCAGCATTAAGCTGAATAATATCAGTGGAGCGCATTAATAAATATATTTTTGATAGCCCAACCATATTATATAACATTAACACAAAGAAAAATCTGAAGCAACTAGATGGTTGATAGTTTTTTCCAGTGTCTATTACTCCCTTTTATAGTTGTTCAGAGGCTATCAAAGTTAGTACAGACATGGAGAAACCTTAATATCTTCATAAGTGAATTTTGTAGAGCATAAGATTATTTTGTTTAGTATGTCAGTATTTTCATGGCAAAACTCAATATACAGAGAATAGACAATGGAAAACTATGTCAAATACATGGTAAGGAGCAAAAACACAAAGGTAAAATTTTAATAACTCATTTTTACAAGTGAAACATACCACATTCTGACTTTCATTTAACATAGTGCACATAAACAAAATCGAAAAAGAAAGTTTAAGAAAATATAAAGAAAAAATAATTCAAACTCCGTTGTTTAAAAAGCTGGCAGTTTAACATTTTTCTCTTTTTTATACAGTTTAATGATCGTTTTCTTATTTTTGTATGTTTACAATACATAATAGTTGTTTTCACTTACGGAAACCATCGTTGATGTCCTGTTTTTTTTTTTTTAATTTTTTTTATTTTAAAGAGAATAAAACAAATACAAAATAAAACAAAATGTTCAATCAAAACAAAGCAAAGAATGTGATACAAGACTTCAAAACAAAACAAAAATAAACCAAAAATGATTACCATGTTGCCCCTTGCTATTTTCAAAATACCTGTTATCTTGTTTTGAAGTCCTGTATCATGTTCACTGTTTTATTAACTCTGTTACATTTTATTTTGTTTGTATTTATTCTCTTTAAAATAAAAAATAGTTGTATTCACATTGGAGAATTGGTGCATGTATATAAAATATCTTGTTTTCATTCCCTTTATCCCCCCCCACCCCCGCTACCTTCCCCTTTCATCATGGTTTCTTCTTAAGAAAGAATTTCAGCCGGGTGTGGTGGCTCATGCCTGTAATCCCAGCACTCAGGAGGCTGAGACAGGAAGATCTTTGTGAGTTCGAGACCAGTCTGGGCTACAAAGTGAGCTCAAGGCCAGCCTGAACAGCATAGTGAGACCCTGTCTCAAAAAGACAAGGGCCAGGGATCTAGCTTAGTGGCCTAAGTGCCTGCCTAGCAAGCGTGAGGTTGTGAGTCCAATCCCCCGTGCCGCGAAAGAAAGAAGGAAAGAAAGAATTTCATAAATACATGTATTTCCAACACATTTTAGATGCTGTATTTTAAATCATTTGAATGAGAATACTGGATTATCTGAATTTTATGTATAGAGAAAATACTTGATTATAAAATTTAATAACCATCCCACTGTCACAGGAACTGTTATTAAAAACTAAGAGCTTGTAGGAAATCTTTAGAGTAGGCATAGAAAGAAAAACAAAGGCAATGAAAACAGTTAAACTCCAAAAGCCAGCTCTGACACTATTGGCCTGACTGCTCTTCAGCCTTTGTTCCAAGGCATTTCATCTCTTGCTTGGTTGTTTTGTGCTGTCTTTTCTAAATAAAAAGCCTTTGTACATATGTACAGTTTGTATATCTGTCAGACATTCTCATGAAGATGTGACCCAATCTAGAGATTGCTTTCTTGCCTGTTTTCAGGCCTGATAAGGGCTACTCACACCAGTAAGATAACATGTGCAGTTACAGGGTCTGTAACATTTTGAGAGGTAGGTAGAATTGGATCGTGTTTTGTTCATTTTAAAGTATGTCTGGCTTTGGCCTCTATTGCTCTATTGAAACTTTGTCAAGGTCCTTGAAAACTTGTAATAGACAATAGTTTGTTTTTTAAAATAATGTTGGACTTGAGTGTAATTAACTGCTAAGCCAACACATGGAAAGATCTGATAAATGGGTGGAAACCAGGTTTATAAATTTAGGAGAGAAGAAGGTACTTTTGGACTGGTTTAGGTTTAGACATTCAGCAATCGGGATCATTTTCTGACACTAAATTAAAAGTTTTTGCCACAAAAAATGAAACATATTAAAGCTGGCTTTTATAATTGATTAAGATTTTTACTCATATTTCTTTAAATGTCAGATTTTCTTTGATAAATCTATCCAAAATACTGAATTTCATTTTAGAACTTAGTTTACATATTGTAGTGCCCTGAATTGATGTTCGTTAAAATACCTTATTCTGCCAGGCATGGTGGCCCATGCTTGTAATCCTAACACTCAGGAGACTGAGGCAGGAGGTTGCTGCAAGTTCAAGGCCAGCATGAGCTACATAGTGTGTTTAGGGCCAACCTGAAGTACAGAGCGAGACCCTGTCTCAGAAAACAAAGAAAAACATTATTCTAAGCCCTAATGGCTAATATCTTGCCTTTAAAATGTCTGAGCATTTTCCCATTACGTTGTTGTTCTCAGAGCTAGGAGAGGAGCTGGAGTATGGCTCAGTGGTGGAGGCCATGCAATGCCCTGGGTTCAATGCTCAGCACTGAAAAAAACCAAGATATTCTGGGGAAAAATTATGAATAAAATGCCTAGAAATTCTTCACTTATGTAACAGTGTAGCAATTTATTACCTCTTTCACAGTGATCTTATCACTTGAGTAAGAATTGAATAAGGCTTAGTTTTTTGTTTTTATTTTATCTTTTTACAGAAATAGCTGACTGCAATTCATACAGCAACAATTGACTACAGCTTCTCTATTTCTTTAATAACAAGTGTAATTGAGAGAAGTCATTCTTTGATCTATACATTTTGATTTGTTTTAGATTAAGAAGATATTCCCACTGTACCTGCTGCACCTATTTTGGTTTTCCTTCATTTAATCCTTGTTTGCAATTCTCATTCACAGAATTTGGAGGATTTCAGTTTCTCTGCCAACACTTGATATTTTCTGTTTTCATATTTGATGTGAAGTGCTATCACTGTGATTTTGATTTGCTTTTTACAAATTATTAGTGATGTCGAACGTGTTATATCTATGGCCCATTTGTGTATCTCCTTTAGAAAAATATCTTAAGCCTTTGCCCATTTTTAAAATCAAATTGTTATTGAGTTGTAAAGTCTTTAATGCATTAAGATTTTATGTATTTGATGCATATAATTTTTATGTAGGATATTTTATTTTTTTTCTATTTTCTTTTAAAGAGAATAAAACCAAACAAAATAAAACAGAATAAAGCCAGTCAAAACAAAGCTGTGAAAATAATTCAGGACTTCAAGGTAATAGGAAATCAACAATGGCTACCATGTTGCCTCTTGTTATCTTCAAAATAGCTGTCAGTACCATCAGACATAATAAAATCAAACAAAACAGAACAGAATAAAACCAATGGAATCAAAACAATGAAAGCAGTACAGAACTTGAAAACAGGATAATAAAAAATCAACAATGGCTACCATAATATATCTTATTATTTTCAAAATGACTGCCCCTGCCATCAGATATAATAAAATCAAACAAAACAATAAAACAAAACAATGAAAATGATGCAGGACTTTAAAACAAGATAATAGGGAATTAGCAGTGGCTACCACCTTCAGAAGGAGATCCCCCATAGCTGCTATATTGCATATTGCTGTCCTCTAAATAGATGCTCAGACTACCGGCTTTAGGCCTGCAAAGTCAATCAGACAATACAGGCTTTAAGTTGTTTTACTTCAGTGGTTATCATCTCAACCAGTTGTTTCTGCAAATCAGGCAGTGGTTTGGCGGTGGGGGTGGCTCGGTACTGTTTGTCTCCTAGCCTGCGTGCCGGCTGGTTCACAGGAAGGGGTTGGCCTGGCCCGCGACCGTCCCTGGCTTATGGCAAGGGGTTGGCTGCTTCTTGGTTCTCTTACTGGGATGCATGGCCACCACTGACTCTGATACTTATTTTCATGTGTTAAGATTTTCATGTCTAGACAATATTAAGTTCCTATACTATTCATCTAATAATTCTTTTTTGGCTGAGACTTAGTTTTTGCTGTCATGTGACTTTCAAACTCTTTTGAGTACATACTTCCTACTATATTTACTACTCATAAGGCACAAACTTTTATTGTTTTTAAAATGGGGAAGCATTGTATCAAAGGAATTTACCACTATCTGGAAAATATACAAAGATATATCCTTCATATGTTGTGCCAATTTGCTTTATTAGTTGTTGCACTTGTAGCAACAATGTATGAAAGTACATAATAACAAGTGTTTTTGCTTATTTTATCATATTTTTATCTGTTCCAACGTGGTATCATTTTTTAGTTCACAGAGTTTTTTTTTTTATTTTAAAGAGAACAAAACAAAGCAAAACAGAACAGAGTTAAACACAACAAAGCATATCAGAACAGAGCACTGCAGGCAATCCAGGTCTTCAAAACATAACAACAGGAAATCAACAATGGCTACCCTAGTGTCTCTTGTTTTCTTTGAAATGGTTGTTCATACATTCACACACAATAAACTCAAAATAAAATAATATAAAACCAGATAAAAGAGTGAAAGCATTACAGGCCTTCAGATCATACAATAAGAAATCAATAATGGCTACCTTAATGTCCTTTGTTTTCTTCAAAAAAGCTGTTCATATCTTCTCGCATTTTCACAGTGTTTCTTTGGTCTTTGTAAATGAAACTGCTTCATAGAGCTTTTACCTTTCTATTTGAAGTACTGTATTCCATTCATGGACTTCCTGCCAAAATCACTAGGAGTTGATTCTGTCAGAGTAGTCCAGAATAAGGATTTGAATATCTGTTTCTTGAAATTTTTCATACTGTTAGAAAGAATAGTCCTGAAAATATTTATGTCACTTCATTGCTTACCTTGTGTATTATACAGCAAAAATGACGTACGGTTATAAGGACCGTATTGGTACTTAAAAAGCCAGGGGAATTACCAAATTATGGTAGATAGTCAAGATGCTCTCCTCCCCCCTGTAAATATTATTTATACAAAAGAAATCCTAAGAAGATGAAAATAGCATAACTGCAGTGTTTATAGAACTTTTTTGTTGTAAAAAAGCAGTGTGGCTTTATTAGCTCTACAGACAAATTCAGTGATAAAAGTCAACACCTCACATGCATAAAGAATCTGCTAACTGTACTTTACAGGGTTATGTCTAGGACACAGTGTAGTTTCTACTAAAATATGTTAGGATGGACTTTTTTCTTCAGTATATGAATCTCGAATATAATGAATCTGATATAAGCAGTGTATTTACAAGATAATTTGTCATAACCATCTAACATGGTAAGGTAATAACAGTCAGGTGTCCCATGATATGAGGATATTTTCTGAAAAATGCATCTTTTAGTTGATTTCATCACTCTGTCAGTATCACATTATGCTTACGTAAAGTAGGATGGCTATAACTTTCATCAGCTTTGCCTAAGCATTCCTGTTACCTTGCACCTCAATATGTGGAATCTTTGCTGATAGTAACAGCATTTATTTATTTATTTATTTATTTATTTATTTATTTTTGCAGTATTGGAAATCAACAGCTTGCTTTTGTTCAGTTCCTGTTATGTGCTAGATATCACGTGCATAAAGCTAGCATAGATTTTATCATTTAATTTTATAGCTATCCGATTAGCTTTCTTATTTTTTGAGAAAACAGTCTTGAAGTAATGAAGTAGTTTTTCTTAAAATCATAGCCAAGAAATAGCAAGACAGTATTCAAGTCTAGGCCTCTCATTTCAAAGCCTGTTGTTCTATTAAGCTTTACATATATTCTGTCATACCATAGCACTTCTATCCAGTTTATTTTATAGTAAATATTTTAGCATGTAACCAAACCTTTGTTTTTTCACTTCTGAAATGACAGAATTCCTTAAGACATTCCTTTTTAATAGTCTTTCAATATATTTCTTTATAAATCTTTGTCTCTCACTTTGATTTCGATTAGCTTTCTCTTTATCCAGTTTATGACAGAAGCCAAGGCCTTTTGAGATGCTGAATTTTGTGTACTGAAAATACTTGGTTTCTCTTTTTCATTCAGAAAAAGATATTCTCAGGGCTGGGGATCTAGCTCAGTGGCCTAAGTGCCTGCCTGGCAAGCGCAAGGTTGTGAGTTCAATTCCCGGTGCCGCAAAAAAAAAATAAATAAATAAATAAAAGATATTCTCCATGTGTGCCAGAGATTATCCCAGTCTCCTTTTCCAGAATACAAACTAATATAAATTAAGTTCAACACGTAATGACTTTGGAGCATATCTTTAAACAGTATTTCAGCAAAATGTGCAGGCAGTAAGTTGGGCAATGCTGCACTCTGGCCTCCCTTGTTGGAGTACACATTAGCCTATTAGAGCCCTGAGAACTGTTTTCAGAAAAAACCTTCCGACACGTCAGTTTGATATCATTTTACAAACTTGATTGTGTCATTTATTACTGTTTTTTTAGTCTATTTCAGTAGCAACTTTCCTTTTCTTCTATGAGATGTTCTCTGCTGATTGTTTAAGAATTTAGGAATAAGAACTAATTCTAATTATTGCTGCTTTTTCTTATTTTAGTAAGTATGAGTTCTAAGAGAAAATATATCCATAATAATTAAATAGTATATAAACTAATATTAGTTCATAGTCCAAAAAGCAAATAATCGTCAGTTTTCAGAAGGATATACATCACAAGGGGATTCTTAGGTTTGTTTTCTTTTGGGGAGGGGACTGTTTTCAAGAGACACAGAAATTCATTTAGGCTTCACCCGCTTATGTACCCTGTAACAATGTAATGTTCCTTCTCCATTATTCTTGTCTCTGTTTTGAACAGCTATTTTTAAATGCTAACAATAAGGTGGCAGACAAGAGCGAGAAAGACCTTGCCAACAAATTACTGACAGAAATGAATGAGGAACAGGTATCTGCAAAGCCTGCATCTTGTGTCAGCTGAAGTCCAAAATCAGTCAATGGGAATAACTATTCCTGTACTTTGCTTATTTCTTAAAATATGTAAACATCTAATTCTGATATTCACTAATTATTTTTAAAAGTTATATAAAATTAAAATTAAACATTGCTTCCATCTAAAGCATGAAATCTTCGTGCTCAATAAAATCAGTACCATTCCAAATCAATGGAATGTGTGTTCCATGCATTCAGAAAAGATATAAAGTACAGGAATGGAATTCCAGTATCAGTGCTGTCCACCTGATGGTAACTTCATATTTTGGGGCTTTCTTTTCTAAGCACTGTGGTGTATTGGGACTGCAGGGCTTTGTTTGTGAATATAAATTATTTATTTTTAGTATCTTGATTCTTTGCTTTTATTGATATGTAATGATTATAATTTAATGGACAACCCAAATCTTGGAGGAAGGGAAGAAGATGCTGAACTTTTTTAGTTTTAATTTAGCATAAAATTTTACTTTTCATATTCTAAAAGTTCAACTATATAGAAAATAAAGGAAAATATGTTGCTTCTCATTGTACATTAAATTAGTTCTTAAAAAATTGCCGTGTAGTTGTGTGTAGTGGTGTAGGCCTAAAATACCAGATTTCAAGAGGCCAAGGCAAGAGAATCATGAATTCAAGGCCAACTTGAGCTACAGAGTGAGATCCTGTCTTTAAAAAAAATACTTTGTTCTTTTTCTTGTCTAAAATATGAGAGGCCAGGGATTTAACTCAGTGACATAAGCGCCTGTCTGGCAAGCGCAAGGCCATGATTTTGATTCCTGGTGCCGCAAAAAACAAACAAAAAAATAAAATGTTGTGACAGAATTTACTTTATTAGCATTATGTTAATGTTTAGATTTACAGAATTATGATAGAGTTTATTCTGTTCTATCCTTTTCTATTCTGAGTGTGAAATACCAATTCAGAATGCTGTACTGTTTTAGATTGCTCTGAATGTTTAGTCCCTGTTAAGGCCTAATTATATAGATTAACAAAATAGTAATAGTAGTTTAGTAGAGATTTATGTTACAATTCCAAATCGTAGGTATAATGAGGTCTTTTTGGCTTTCTCATCATGCACAAAATCTAGCATAGATCCTATTCGTATGAAATTTGGCATACACAGTGTTTTAATATGTGCTGTAATATGTACATAATATTTGTATAGAATGCATAACAACATAACAAAAACCAGGATTCTAGATAAAGTGATCTTCCTAAGAATGATAGACCTTAGATTACAAAGGTCTAAGCGGTTCCCTTTATACTCAAATCTATTTTGTCGGATAGAGAGGAAAATCCTATTTGTGAAATGACAAGCTTCAGATTGTAATTACATATTCCTGAAAGCTTATTTTTCAGGACTGGTTATTTTTACAGCTTTCTAGTCCTCGTTCTGTGCTCTCAAGATTGACTTTGCCTGATGTAACAGTGATGTTCAGTTTTAATATTGTTGGTGGTAGTGTTTGGGTTTCGCTGTAAGTGCACTGCCTTGAGATGTAGTACATCTCCTGTTTATGATGAAGCTTTTCGCAGTGATAGACAAAACGGAGCTACTTTTTGTTTCTTAAAATCTTTGGTATTGAAGATTGCCTTTTTAAACACATGGACAGAACGTCAGATACATGTTTAACTTTCTGTATCTGCCTAAAAATTTGTTAAAAAATGTATATAAGCATTAAATATATATAAGCATTTCATGTGTTCTAAATTATTACAGACCAATTTGACATTATAAAGATAATGATTAATTGGTGTATGTGTATACCATTTCAGTTTCAGTAGAGTTTGGAAACCAAGTGAACAAGGTTATTTTAGCTATTGTATTGTGTATGCTAGTAGAATTTAAAGCTCAACAGTTCAGGAATATTTTTGAAGGGAAATTAAAACATAGTAGAAGTTCCAGTTATAGACTTCCCTCCCTTCCTCTTGAGATTGTCCATTACTTTGAAAAGCATGTGTTAAGCTTGGTGTTTTGTTTTATTTTTTTTCCTCAGAATACTTAATGTTATGAGTGAATGTTGCCTTATCCTTCTTGACACACGTGGCTTCCCTTCTGTTAAGTAGGTAACTTCTCTTGCAGGTTACAGTATTTCAGAAATCCATTTCATTGGAAGAGGAATGGAATGCATGTTAAGTATTCTTTTTCAGGTTTTCAGGACAAAGGTGTCCTAACTGAATTACACCTTGGTTGTATTTGTTAACTTTCCCCCTTTGGTAGGTGTTTCAGGGACAGTTGGATTGTTTGGCTGTATCGACCATTCAGGCTTTGACTGCCGTGATGAACAAATCTCCAGCTGCTAAGGTGACGCTTAAAGCTTTGAAATGTCTTACATGTAACCAGTTTGCACCGTACAAGTCCCAGTGTGGTGTGTGAAAGTGTTTAATTAAAGCATTCACAAAGTAGTTCATCTCAGTGTAAGAACAGTTGACTGATAATTTTAAAGACAACCCCTTATAAGCACTGCAGGATTTTAAAAGAATTGATTCCTGTGCTGCAGTCTCTAGCCAGGCATGGTGGTGCACACGTGTAGTCCCAGCTACTTAGGAGGCTAGACAGAACGACTGCAAGTTCAAGGCCATCCTGGGCAACTTAGTAAAACCCTGTCTCAAAATTTTAAAAAAGGGGGAGAACGAGCATAGGGCTTGCCCAAGCTTGTGTGAGGCCCCCTCCCCACCACACACACAAAAGAAAAAGAATAACGGGGAGAAAGCACTGGTATTCAAGTGATCATTTAAAGAAATTTTATTTCATAGATTTTCTTAATAAAACAATCACTCTTCATTTAATCAGTTTATAGATACGAACACTCCACCTGTAGTCGTGAGACATTTTTTCAAGTTGTATAGCCATGTGGCATCTGCTGCTTCTTGTGTAGGCACTAACACTCAGAGCTTTCTACGCTTTCTCTTTCACTGCATCTCACTGTCTTTTTGTACAGTTATGCTGAGAATTACCTCACTGAGTAGTTGTCGGGATTAGTGAGGCCATCTCAGTTCAGTGGTAAGCAAAATGCCAGGCACAGGGTAAGTGCTCAGTACCTGTTAGTGAAATACTTACCACTTTACCTTCTCATTTCCCCACTGTACTTAATGCTTCACTTTTCTGGTACTAGAAATGAATCAGTTATTCCCTGATCCCTGAGCAGTGCAATCCTTTGTATTCCTTAGTTTCCATTGGTTTTTGCTGTAGAAATGTTACTACTTGCAGTTATGTTCCTGTTGAATAGGCTTTCTAAATTTTAACTTGTGCGTTTAATCTCTATTTAGTAATAGTTTTATAAGGAAGAAATCATTCTAAGATCTAAGTAATTGGTTTATAACAGATTGCCTATGTGAAAGTCAAAGCTAAGAAGGTGTTCGTGTCTTTTTAAAGATAATTTCTTATTGACTATGTACTGCCTTCATGGTTTAAAGTTTCAAAGGTTATATTAACAACAACAGCAGCAAGAAATCTTTTGAAAAAAAGATTTCCTTCCTATCCTTAACCTGTGTGCAACTAGGATTAAGAGACAACCAGTCTTACTGGTTTTATTTAAGTCTTTTAATTTTATAGTGAGTGCAAATACTTCTGCCATAATTTAATAGACTAATTTAATATGTTCTAGACTTCTTGGTTGTCTATATTTTACTTTATAACTTTTGAGTGCATGCTGGCTTAATAATATATGTGACTTAAAGCTTCCTAAAATACAACTTGATGCTGCAGTTAATTTAGATACAAAGAGCAAAGAGAAAATTCTTTGTACTTGAGTTTTTTTCTGCCACTATTTAAAATTCCTCTTAAGTCTAATCCTTTGAGGCTATTGTCTCGTTGCTGTTAGACACAAAGTCTCATTTTTTATATTTTTTTGTTTTAGCTTCACCTAATACTTTATTAATTACAAATCATTAAGCAAGTAAAGGAAGTGTCATATACTGTAATCTGTAAATGTTCCTGTTACTGCTAATTTCATTTATTTTGCTGTTTGGCAGATGATTATAAGTTAGGTATTCCAGAAGGTATGTGAGATTTATTTTAAGATGAATATGAGATTTAAGAGAACAAATACTGAATTCATAATCTTTTATTTAATATTAATTAGTTTAAATGGGTAGTCAGTATTTTAATATTACAATAAGTTTAGTTATTTAAACTATGCTTCAATGTATTATTTTTCCCTTTAGGAAGTATTTAAAGAAAGAATTGGTTACACACACATGTTTGAAGTATTAAAGTCTCTGGGTCAGCCGCCCCTGGAACTACTTAAAGAACTCATGAATATGGTGAGTTTTTAACCTTTATTAAAAGAAATTCCTCTCAAAATTTAAAAAAGAGTTACAATTTTAAAAATTATAGAAGTTCTGTTACTGTACTGCCACTTCAAAAATGACTAACCTCTTTTCTTTTATGTTGTTTTTTAGGCTGTAGAGGGTGACCACACTTCAGTTGGGATTTTGGGCATTAGTAATGTCCAGCCTCTCTTGCTTCTTATCCAGTGGCTTCCAGAGCTAGAATCTCATGACCTGCAAATCTTCATCTCTGATTGGCTAAAAAGAATTTGTTGTATTAATAAGCAGAGTCGAACTATTTGTGTCAATGCAAACATGGGAATTAAAATCATTGAAACCCTTGATTCCCATTCTTCCCTCCATCGAACTTGTGCTGAGAATTTGCTTGCAATTCATGGTTCCTTAGGGAGTCAGTCAGTGAGCTCAGAAGAAATCCGTAGACTGCTAAGGTTGCTAAGAGTAGATGAATGTAAGGCTGTTCACCCTTATACTCCTCCCGTGACTCGAGCAATCCTAACAATGGCCCGAAAACTGAGTCTCGAAAGTGCACTACAGTATTTTAATTTATCACACAGTATGGCAGGAATTTCTGTGCCTTCTATACAGAAATGGCCAGGGTCTGCCTTTTCTTTCAGTGCTTGGTTTTGCTTAGATCAGGATCAGTTGACTGTCGGCATTGCTAACAAAGGAGGAAAAAGAAAACAGTTGTACAGGTAATGGTGCAAATTGTGAAATATATATGATTATTGTCTTAACTTTATATGTCATGATTTCTTAAACAAGAAAAGCCTCTCCAGGCATATAGTTTTTAAATGTGTAACAATTTTTCCAGAGCCTCTTCATCATTTGGCTGCACACAGTTTAATTATAAATAGTTTATTGCTTTCATAATAATTATGTGTCTTACACATTTTGCTGATTAGGTTCTGAGACTAGTTTGGAAACTTGTCTCTCAAACGTAGTGTGTTATGTACATGTGCCAATTTCCTTCAAGGAATGTAAACATGTACTACACACGTCTATTTAGAAACTAAAATTTAACTAACAAAATATAGTTAAAAAAGGATAATGCAAAAGTAGAAATAAAGGAATAACTTCAATAATAATGTCTGCCCCATGCTTGTATGAATGACTAGAAAACTTACGTGTAAGTGCATCCAAACTTCAGTAGATAATAATTTTTATTATACCTGGTGATTTTTACCTTTGATATTTTACCTTTATGTATGTTTTCTGAATCTTTTTTGGAGGAATTTTGAAGATTTGAAAATTTAAACCAGGTGTAGTGATGCATGCCTGTCATCCCAGTACTCGGGAGGCTGAGCCAGGAGAGTTGCTACAAGTTTGAGGCCAGCCTGGGCTACCTAGTGAGTTCAAAGCCAGCCTGAACTACAAACCAGGACCCTGTCTCAAAAAACAAAACAAAACAAAACAAAATTGAAAATCAATAATTTTGTTACAGTTTGCCAATGGAATTCCACTTATAATGTTAACTCTTACATCCAAAAAGTACTTTAAAACTGAAACATGGTTGGATTGATATATGGCAGTAACATTTGAGCTACAGCATTGTTAATCACAATATTCATAGTTTCATGTGCTTCAGTGACGATGAAACTGACCAGCTGACTTCAGAAGTTCTGATAATATTTATTTTTGTTAGCTTTTTTACAGGAAGTGGCATAGGTTTTGAAGCATTTATTACCCATTCAGGTATGTTGGTTGCGGCAGTATGCACAAAAAGAGAATATGCAACGGTTATGCTTCCTGATCACTGTTTTTGTGATTCCCTCTGGGTAAGATTTTAGGACATCATGTTTAATCTCTTGCTTCTTTCCTTTTAAACAGATACAATTTGATGGATGTTGATAAGGAGTTTTCATTTCCTTTTTGATAGTCAATTAATGCTTACTTTGAAATTCTATTCATATTGAAATTTGTAAAGAAGTTAATACTATTTGCCATCACCATTATATATTCAGTAATCATTTTCTGTTAAAAATTAAAATAGGAGCCAGGGATACAGTTGTATGGCACAGCACCTGCCTGGCAAGAGCAAGGTCTTGAGTTTGATTCCCAGTACCAAAAAAAAAAAAAATTAAAATGTTATAAGATTTTTAAAAAACAGGTTGGATTTTTCACTTCAGTGCAAAATAAGAGGTTATTAAAACAGTACCTTTGCTTTTTTTTTTTTCATAAAAATATAAAATGCTTCTAACTAGAAAAATTGATTCTAAAGAATTTCCAGTCTTGGAAAATGCAGAAAAGATGCTATGTTGTATTTTGTTGGGGTTTTCTAGAAAAGTCTTTTGTGATAATACAGAAAAAAATTATTCATTTTGAAAACATTAACAGTGTTCAACAGTGGTTAATCTTTATTCATACAAATGGGTTATAGAATAATACTCTGCAAACATTTATCATTCCAAAAACATAATGTGACTTTAGCCTTTTAAATGTATGTTTTATTTCACCAGCACAACATAACTATTGTTCACATCCCTGGAAAAAGGCCCTTTGGTCAGAGTTTTGTCTATATCTATGACAATGGACAGCCAAAGGTCTCTGCCCCGCTCCGATTTCCTGCCATGAATGAAGTAAGTGTGTCTAACTTATACTTCACAGGCTCAATTTTCCTCTCGATTTGTTTAAAATTTCCTGAGAATATACACTCTTTAAAAATCTTAAATTTAAGCCAGGCCTTGTGACACATGGCCTGAAATCCCAGCACTTGGGAGACTGAGGCAGGAAGACTGCCATTAGTTCAAGATCAGCCTGGGCTGCAGAATGGTTTCAAGGCCAGCATAAACTAAGTAGTGACTCAAAAAAAAAAAAAGACCCTGATTCAAAACAAGAAAAAACATTCAAAATTCGCGCAAAGATATAAAAGGAATCATAAAAATAGCATAGTATATATATGTATATATAGAGAGAGAATAAAAATAAAACTGCACCCACTTTTATTTTCATTCTGTTTACTTAATTTTGTCTGCTGTTTCATTCTGTTATTTATTTATTTATTTGTTTGTTTGTTTGGTGTTTTTTGAGACCAGGTCTTGCTATGCAATTCAGGCTGATCTCGAGCTCACTTTGTATCCTCAGCCTCCCAAGTGCTGGGATTACAGACATGTGCCAGCTTTACTTTTAATTTTTAATCTTATTTATTTAGTATCCCTGGGGATCAAAGCAAGGGTCTTGTGCATGCTAGGTCAGTGTTGAGGTACTGAGTTTTACATTCCCAGCTCTCTACTGTTTAATTTTAAATATAAAGATATTTATTTTTTAGATACTTACTTAAAATTGATTTTTGTTTGTTTTTTGTAGCCTTTCACTTCCTGTTGCATTGGTTCTGCCGGGCAAAGAACCACCACTCCCCCACCATCTCAGATCCCAGATCCACCTTTCTCTTCTCCTATTACCCCTCATCGGACATCATTTGGTGGAATTCTGTCGTCAGCCTCCTGGGGAGGACCGACTGAAAAGTCTAAATCGGTTACTAAGTTGATATCAGCCGGAACCCAAGACAGTGAGTGGGGCTGCCCCACGTCCCTGGAAGGTCAGCTGGGCTCTGTTATTATCTTCTGTGAAGCACTGCAGCCTCCTCAGGTGAAGCTGTTGTACTTAGCAGGTAAGCATGTATGATCAGTCACACTGTTCAGTTACATTTAGTTTTTTTCTGTTGTCTGAAGAGTGTATTTATTTTAATTGAAGCTAAAAGGAAAGAAAAGGCTTACCACGTTCTCTCTCTCTCTCTCTCTCTCTCTCTCTTTCTCTCTCTCTTCAGATTTCATTCATTATACTGCTTGTGTTATTCTTCTAGGCTTGCCATAATCATACCCTACCAGCTCTGTGGTTTTAACAGCAGAAATTTATTTTCTCACAGTTCTGGAAACTAGAAGTACAAGATCAGAGTGCCATTAAGATTGTTTTTGAGTGAAACTTCTTTCCTTGGTTGTAGGTGGTTGCCACTTGCTGTGTTCTCACCTGTTCTTTTCTCTGTGCATGTGGACACAGAAGGAGACAGCTGTTATCTCTTTCTTTTCTTGTAAGGAGCCCTATTAGATTAGGGCCCTGTCCTATGGCGTCATTTAATTTATCTCATTAAAGGCCCTATTTCTAAATAGTCACACTGAAGATTATGGCTGTACCATATGAATTTTAGGGGAATATAGTTTCACCTCTAACACTACTAATATTTTTGACATATAACCTGATGAAACAAAATATAAGTCTGTCTTCATTGAAATCAGATGATTGACTCCAAAATCATGAGTCTTGCTCCAAAATTTAACATTTTACAATTTTATACCTGAATAATTCTTGAAGGTTGTACAATTAGGAGATGTTGGATAAGACTGCACCCTTTTTCTTTGACTGTTTCTTTTGACTATGATTTTAAATAATCACATGTATTGTTAGTGTACCCTAACTACTTTCAAAATTATATTCTAATAGTATGTTCTGAAGTTCAGTGTTTAAGACTCATGTACATTGCTGGGCATGGTAGTGCATGCCTGTAATCCCAGCATTCAGAAGGGTAGCTATGAGTTCAAGGCCAGCCTAAACTGTATAGCAAGACCTCATCTCAAAAACCAAACAAATGAATCATATACTATATATTAACTATAAAGTGGCTTGGTTTTGGTCAACATATCTTTTTTAGATTGCATCAGTTTTGAGATGAATGAGACTATGCAGATTTTCAAAGTTTATATTAGAATCTTACCATTTTTTGAAACTCACCAAAGTACTTGAAAATGACCTATGTCCAAACTCAAATTAGTAATAAGTCATTTAGTATAGTCATAGCTGTGTAGTTTACATTTTGTTCTAACAATTTTCTTATAATTTTTAGAAATAAGAATTTTTTTTGAGGGGGCTGCAGATTACGGGCATGTGCCACCATGCCTGGCCAAGTAAAAATTGTTACACAATCTTCATAAGTGATTATTTTCACTGCATGCACATTTCTTTGAATTCAGAAAGTGATTTACTTAGGTTTATTATTTTAATTTAGTATAAACTTTAGAGTTAAATATAATGAACTGTTTCTCAGAGTGTTTATTTTCATAAATTTAATCATAAATTCCCAGGATAAATATTTGAAATGTATGAATGTATTCATGACTCTCAATACAGTGTTAAATAATCAATTTCCAGGAGGGGTCTACCAATTCTCAACCTCTAACAGTAACACAGAAGTATCTCAACCTCATCACAGTCTCCATGAGACGGTCAATAATGTCACCATGTACATTATTATTTGGATTTGTACTTTTTTGATTTTTTAGTAAAGTTGAATATTTTTTCTTTTTATCTGCTGTTCCATTTCTATAATGTGTATTCACATTATTTTATTATTAATCATTTGAATTTATGTTAGATAAATTAAAATATAGACTTTGTTTCCTCAACTTTTGTAGGTTTTGAATAAATTGGAGGTAATTTAAAAACTAAAGTACGTTTTAGCAAGTGTATTTTAATTGTATTGTTTGACTAGCTTGAAACAGTTTAATTTAAAATTTGTTATGATGACACAGAACCGAAGAGATGGTGTATAGTCAGTAATGCATATGTATGTGTGTAAATACTTTTCAGGTCCCAATTGTTTAAGCCCTTGGAAATGTCAAGAGTCTGACATGGCTGACCTGCCTGGTAACATCCTCCTTCACTACACAGCAAAGGTCAGAATAAATTCGTGAACTTTCCATGTAGTTATAACTATGCTGTGACCTCAAATTCTTTTTTTAATTCCTTTTGTCATTATACAGAGGAGAGAGACGCAGCAAAAATTAAGGTGTATATCCTCAACTGAAGTTTAAATATTATCACTGTGTCATTCTGATAGTATGAATCTGAACAGTTGTAGTTGCACTTCGTACTGATTAATCAACTTCAGCAAATGAAACTTTTTAAATTTGTATTCCTCTAGTTTTGTGGGAGGAGAGAAGAAACAATAATGCTCAAAATTCATTTTGTTTTTTAAATGAGATACAGAAAAAAAATGTTAAGAAAAAAACAAGTTCTTATATTCCTACCATGGTCAGTCATTTTTGCCTTCCAGGACCTATCAAGTGAAAGTGAAAGTAATTGAAGTCAGCACTGGAATGAAGGAAAGAAGATAAATTAGAATAGAGAGAAAGAAATGAAAGTGTTGAAAACCGTCTCAGTTGCCTTTATTTTATTTAATATTGTTTGGATTCAGATAATGCTTTGGTTGTCTGAGATTGTACTTTGCAGAACCATTTTTCTAATTTATTACTTTTGAGAATTTATCAATTTTATTTTCCTCAAATTTTTTTATTTTGACAGATTTCAAACCTAGAATGAAGTCTGAAGCAGAGTAACATCCTGTTTACTCTTTACTAAATTTACCAATTATTAACATTTTATTTGTTGACTTCATCTCAAGTCATTTTTGTTGTTGTTATTTTTGACTTTTTGAGACAGTCTCACTTTGTATTACAGGTTGGCCTTGAACTCACTATGTAGCCCAGGCTAGTCTTGAACTCAGCATCTTCCTGCCTCAGCCTCCCGAGTACTGGGATTACAGGCATGTGCCAGTACGCCCAGCTATCTCAAGTCATTTGTGAAAGCAGATTGTATTTCTAGAGCTAGGTGGAATGGCACACGCCTATAATCCCAGTATTCAGGAGGCGGAGGCAGGAGGATTGCCTTGAATTCTAGGCCAGCCTTAACTATACTGTGTCAAACCCAAAAATAAACTAAACCAAACAAAAATTTCTGTATAATTATTTACCTATCTAAAAAAATTATCTATAATTTAGTATATAGTCTGTATTCAAACATTCCCAAAATATTTAGCATTTTAAAAGTTAACCATTGGTCCAATCAAGATCGATGCATTATGTAGGTTTTAATGTCTCTCAAATCTTAAATTTTTTGTTTGCTTGTTTTTCACAAATTTTTCCCCAACGATATATACTTATTTACTCAACCATACTTTACATTATTTCATAACAAGGACTATATCTTGTGCTTATTTCTGTTCTCCAATATGTAGTATAGATAGGAGCAATTGCATTTAATCTAAATAATATATATAGTGGCATGTTCTAGACAGCTGGTGGCCTGACTAGTCTTTGACATTATGGTTATCATCTTTTTATAAGGTAACTTTGAATTCAATAATGTTAATGTTGAATTTATTTTAACTATTGAAAGTAAAAAAAATTCTGTACTGTTTAAAAATGAGCTATTGCCTCTTTTCCCCTGAAGAAACACACTATACCAAATATAAATGAAAGAGTTTACTTACAGGGGTTTACAAGGTAAATAAGTTTGGGGGATGGGGGCATTCTTTATATCCCTCTTGGAGATATTATTTTACTTGGTTTTATCCTGTTGTTTCATCAGTTATTTAAGCATAAAACACAGTTTAAAAATAACTCAGTTACTAACACAATGCCATTGTGGGAAATACTGCTTTAGAGGACTTTTTAGTAGTCAAGGTTATTATTTTTCTTTCATTTTCTTCCTCATTGGTTGGAAGCATTTAATTATTCTTGTATTTAAAATTTGTCTTTGGTTTGCGAAGAATTGTGCTGAACATTTAGGATACAAAGATGAATGTCTTAATTTCTTTCTCATTGTTGAGACAAAATACCTAGCACCCAATGTTAAAGGAGTAAAAGTTTATCTCAGCTCACAATTTGTAGAGGGTTTTAGTCCACAGTCAGCTGGCTCCAAGGTGGGACAACAGGACAGAGAGGCATCACAGAGGAGAAATAGTCAATGGCAAGTGGGCCAGAGACAGCGAATCAGCTTGCAGCAGCAGCAGCAGCAGCAGCAGCAGCAGCAGCAGCCTGCCACTCCCTTTACCCCTGCCTGGTTACTGACTTTGTGGTTGGTGCCTTCCCATTATCCACATTCAGAACTATGCTATACCAAAATCAGTGGACTGATTTAGTAGTCACACACGTGTAATCTGGCAGCATGCCCCTAACTCCCCCATCACATATCCTAGTCACCTTTGAAAAGCCCCACCTATGAGCACATGAGGCTTTGGGGACATCTAGATAGAAGCCATAACATTCTGCTTCTGCCCACCCCCCCATGATTTGCGTACATCCCTTTATGCAAAAGGCATTTAGTTCATCTCTAAGAGTTCCTGAAGTCCTAGCAGTTTCAGCACTGCTGAAAAGTTCAAAAGGTCTCCTCTGAGATTTAAGACAGACTCTTAGCTCAAGCATCTGTAAAAATGAAAAGAAAGTTAAATACTTTGAACATACGTGGGTATAAGATAAACATTCTCAGTCCAAATGATACACACACATAAGGGAATAGAAAGGAATGAGACCAAAGCAAGTCCAAAATCCAGCAGGGCAAACATTAAGTCCTGTAGTTTCATGTCTAGCATCTGGTGCCGTCTGTGGCAAGACATGAACTCCACAGGGCTTGGGCGGCTCTGCCCCTGCACCACTGCGGGTGGTGGCTTCTCTTTTGGGCCTGCTTCGTTCTCTCCATGCAGTTTTCCTCAGATAATCCACATTCCTGACTTCTCCAACCTTCCAGGGACTCCACTGCACCTTTGGCTTCTCACTCAGCTTCACAGACTTCCCTCGCCAGGACACACTACCTGGCCTCCCAGACCTCCTTCTGAAGTCTGGGTGGAAGCCTTTCTGACCCAACAAATCTTGCATTCTGCATACACCCCAAACCAGCATCTTGTGCATGACACCAAACTCTGCTGCCAGCTGGCACGGTAGCCAGGCTTCCTTCCTTCTTGGTTGGAGAGGTCAAGTGCCTGGATTGCTTGGTACAGT
>RJWT010007463.1:0-27591 GCA_004365215.1 Cuniculus paca | reverse complement strand
TTCTTTCCAATAGTCTCTTAATGTATAGAATTTTAAAGATACCTAAATTATATAATGTATATAATTATATATTCTTTCTTTAAATCTTATACATTTATTTTGAACATTGTATTTCATCGTCATCACCATACCTGAAACCATTGTTTTGAACTTTGGTCAAGAAAGTCCCTTTTAGGACAGGCGATAGAGAAAAAAAAAAGAGGAATCAAAATATACCATGTACAGTTATAAATTCTCTATGATGATTATGATCATGATGTATATTTAAAATGTACCAGTAAGGGCTGGGGATTTAGCTCAGCAGCACAAGTGCCTGCCTGGCAAGTGCGAGGTCATAAGTTTGCTCCCCCATACAAAAAAAAAAAATGTACCAGTAAACTTAAGTACAAAAAAAGACCCTTGACCAGAAATAGGATATCAGTGTAACAAAACATTTCTTATTCCATCCTTAGATGTCACTTAATTAGGAAATTTTCCCCCATTATCATAAGAAATATTTGTTGATTTTTTTTAAACCATTCCACTTTGAACTTTCCATAATTTTCTAATTCATTCCTTATAACGTAAAATAGGAACATCATTCTTATTCCATAAGTGCTGAAGTGTGAATAGGAAAATAAAATAGCTGAGACTTTACACTTACTAACCAAAGGAACAAGAGTTAAAACCCAGTCTGTCTGACTCAAATTTGTTGTATATAGTTATTAAACGATGACATCTTTGCTATAGTATTTTGGGCCTTTAATGTCTAAAAAACAAAATAAAACAAAGTTTAGTTCTTTATTACATTTTATTGATACATTCTTAGGAGTCCAGATGTTAGATATCCTGAAAATATCACAAAGTGATCAATCTTGCAGCCTATACAAACTATTCCCATTTGTTGGACAAATGACAGTAAAAGCCACAGATATGTGGAACATTTAGATTGCACTTCCACTGATAAAAAAAGCATTAGCATTTTATGTGGCAAATACAAGAGAATAAAAAATTTCAGATCTAATATTATTTCAAAAGTATTTTATTTAAATCAGTACCAACATGATTATCTTTCACTTCTTTTTATGTTGACAGAATTAATGCCAATGAATGAATATACTTGAAGAAAGAGTTCAGTAGCATAGGAGGTATCAAAGAAGGAAGTCTATTCATATAGCATAGATTTATTCAAGACTGTTCTTTACAGAAAGGTATCTTACATTAACATATGTGCACAGCTCACACTACAGAGTATATCTAAAAATACTTTGAGATAGTGAGAGAGAAAACATGACCTGTGCTTGCACGTCCACTGCGAATTTGTGGCTGTGTTACACTGGCTGAGTGGTTTTCCTCCTCTAGTATCACTTTTGTCTTCTATAAATTACAGATGAGAATCAATGTTATGTTAAAGTTTTGATGTGAGTATTGTATAAATTATGCATATAAAGAGAACATGAAAAAAAGTGCCTTTCAACCAGAGCACATATATATATATACATACTTCTTTCTCTGCATTATCAGGTTTTTATGTGTATAGTGATTAATACACATGTGCTACTGGCATCACCTGTTATTTCTACTGCATGTGTACATAATATATGTTTCTAATAAAGGGTTGGTTATTCTTAGTCTTTGAAGTAGATCATGGTAAGCAAATAAACAAACTTATATCTTATGAAGATATTTCCAGGATTCACCTTTGAAAGGTATTGGAAAGGTAAATGATAATAAATCTAAATCAAACTATTTTAGAGCCAGGCGCAATGGTGCATGCATGTAATTTCAGCACTTGAGGAGGCTGAGGCAGGAGGATCGCTGTGAGTTCAAGGCCAGCCTGAACTGCATAGTGAAACCCTGTCTCATAAAGACCAAAAAAAAAAAAGTAAAAAAATCAAAGTATTCTAATGTAACAGAATTACAGTTATGTTATATAAACATAGTACCTTCATAGTTGAAAATATTAACTATTATTAAATATATACAAGAAAGCATAAGTATTAGATTGAAGTAATTTTTATGTTTTAATTTTTACGGTTCTGTTTTTTTGATTTAAAAGATGAGTTAGGACATTATTATATCAGAGCTAAAAATCTTCTTTTAGAAAATAGATGTATTTCTTTTTTTGTGACTGCTACAAAGTAGTATTTTTCCTTCTGTAATGCCCTGGGAGAATTTTCAGTTAAGAGAAAAGATTTAACTTCTGCATCTGTGATGTAAAAGGATATTTTAATTTTATTTCTGTACAGTAGGTTAAAAAAATAACAAATGGGAGAAACATTTGTGTAAGAAAACTATTTAAGTGAATGATGCATATAAATGGATTTTCTTTTTTTTTTTTCTGAGTACCAGGAATCAAACTCAGGCCCTCACTCAGGATTTCTTTCTTACTAAAATATAAAAGATATCTATTTATGCTAGCCTGATATCTGATCTCAAAGGATTCATTAATTAGCTATTGCTATTTATTTATTTATTAACAGAACAAGTGTTCTCACTTTTTGCAGTCTTTATTTTTTATTAATATATTTGCAGTACCGAATGATTATATCCATCATGGAGATTGGGATCCAGGCAGGCCCTGTGCCACTGAGCTAGATCCCTGGCATAAATAGATTTTAAAAAAGAACAGTAGTTAAAAACCTAGCAGATAAATGAAAAAGGAAAATGAAGAAATGTTAATTCTTAGTTTAAAAAAAGAGAATGTGTTTAGCCCTGATTCTAATAGGGAAGTAGTTTTTGTTTTGGCATGGTATTGGGGATTGAACCTATGGTCTCATACCCGATAGGCAGGCTCTCTACTGCTGAGCCACATCCCCACCAACAGATGAAATTTTCAAAGGAGAGGTCTTTATTTCTCTACGAAATTTAACAAAAGTTTAAAGTAATAAACTTTAAAGGACCACTAAAGATAGGTACAGTGTGCACCCATGGGCATTATTGATATCATTATGGTTTTATATAACTCTTTCAGAAATCAATTCAGCAGTATGTATCAAATATAAAATTATATTCACTGGGGGATATAGAAGTGAGATAATCCTTCACATAGAAAAAATAAAACATTTATATGATATATAAAAAATTAGAATCAACCTTCATCTTCAGTCAATCCAATAGTGCTTGTCTACATATATTTGGAAGTATTTTTGAAGATAGTGTTTTAACTTTGACATGTCATTAAGTGAAATCAGAATATAAAATTTTGTAAGCATATTCAGTGAATTATAGTCAGTTTTTAAAAGGTATGCAAAAATGAAATGAAATTACTGAATTATTTATAGAATCATCTGTTGATAAGATTGTGGATATTTAAGAACATCTTCCTCCTAGTACTTTCTATATTTTCCAAATATAGTTATATATTTTTAATTGAAAATGAGTTAACTGTTTAATGTGTTAAAGAATAAAATCCAGGTAATTGATTTTCCATGTTTTGCTTTGCCACTCATGTAAAAGTATGCTGGTTTAGGTCTTTTGAAGAATGTAACTTATTAAGACCTTTTAACCAAATGAGGTTCATAGCTAGAGGATAACTTAAAGGACAACTGGGACTTTGCCCACTTATAAAGAGAAAAAGAACTCAAGAAAAAATGAGAAACTTACAATTTCAGAATTCATTCTGTTCATAAATTATACCTTACCCTTAATTTAGTCATTAGATGTCTTCATTAAATAGTAGGTAAAATGAAAACTTGTCTAATTATCCCAGTAATTTTCATGATTTCATGAATGTGCTCCACTAGGAAAATCATTGCCAAATAATAAAAATCTACATATTAATGTAATTCAAGGGACAAAGCTGTACATTTGTTTAATCCTCCCCCCTTTTTTTCCTTTGGTACCAGGGATCAAACTTGCAACTTTGCGCTTGCCAGGCAGATGCCTGTGCTGCTGAGCTAAATCCCCGATCCTAATCCACATTTATTTAATTCTCTTCCCTTACTTAGATAAGAAAAGTTTATTGAATGGAAAATTTACACATTCACTGAAAGAATATATATATTGAAATTGCAACAGTTTGGATTATGTTGTCAGATACTGTGGTGGAACACTGTAATATTTAAACATAAAAATTTACTCTTACGTTACAATTATACCAAAACAGGGCAGATCTCATTTAATGAACCAGAATATTTTTAAAAATTTTTGTCTTGTCTTAAATTATTATGATTTAATATATTTCTGTCTTCTGAGGATCACAAATTTATTACATGAAGATTAAAACAAGGTTTTAAAATCTTTTTTGTAGTTTAGCTTATATAAAGGATGATTATATGAGTATCTTAGAAAGTATACATACTTGAGGGATTTATAACTGTTTTAATCATCTGAATGTATAAAGAACGCCCAAGTGAATTTATGGGAGACAAAATTCACTTTTATTTGCCTTTTTATCTTTTCCCTTCCATCCTCTCTCCCTGCCTTTCTTTTCTGTTTTTCAGTACTAGGGATTGAACCATGGCCCTTGACACCTCGCCAGGTCTTTTCTTATTTTTTTTTTCCCCGAGGCACTATCTTCTCTGCCTTGCTCAGGCTGCCCTAGAATTTGTGATCCTCCTAGAGTGCCAGAATTACATGCCTACACCATCACATCCAGTTTGTACTTGGAGTTTATGAAAAGAGCCTAGTCTGGGCTGGGAATGCAGGCAGGTGCTAGAGCTCATGCTGACCAGGAGTTTGATCCTCAGCACCACAAAACAAAACAAAATGCTCGCTCCATCAGGATCAATAAAGTTAACTTTCGGAATTTTGAGTTAACATCTAGCTATTAGTAATGTTTGTTTGTTTGTTTGTTTGTTTGTTTGTTTGAGACAGGGTCTCGCTATGTAGTTCAGGCTGATTTCGAACTCACTGCAATCCTCCTGCCTCTCAAGTGCTAGGGTTATAGGCGTGCATCACCTTGCTTGGCAAGAATTTTGAATTACTTACATTACTTTATGGCTATTTGCTTCTAAGTCACTACCAGGGATTAAAATTACTATTTTGTCTGTTGTAGAAGGAAAAAGCCCGTCTAAAGTTTTGGTACTACTGTGAAAACACTATTTTTTGTATTTGCTTTAGAAATACATTCAGCTATCATGAAATTAAAACTGAAAATTTAATATTTACAATTATCATTGCCGTCATCCTGTAATTTTCTGTCTTAAAGGAACTATTAGAAAATTTGAAAACCAAACTAATTTTTGACCAGTTTTTAAAATGTAAAAATGACTCCTAAATTATGGTTTCTGTTCCCATATCTTACCTTTTGAGGAGGTTTCCATTCATTCGCTGACTTTGAGCTTGATTTCTGACTTACCTTTTTGCTTTACAACTGCTCTTGAAAGTAAAAATGATTGTTTATGTATGTTTCCAAGTAAGTCTATAGACCTATCAAGAATTTGGACCTTAGGTTTCTTTAACATGTACTCAAATCTATGGTACAGTTATGTATATTTTATTTCAAAATATTCATTGGCTGATTCATAGTCTGTGAAGCTCCAATAAGAATGCCATTGTTTTAATGCTGTGTTTTTTCTCCCACACTACATCTAAACAGCTACACTCTACCTCACAGAACATCAACCTGGGACCAACTGGAAATCCTCAGTAGGTTTGATTTATCTCAAGCAATCCTTTAATTAAACTTTAGGAAGCTCATTTTTGAGGTATATGTAATTATAGTAATTTAATTAGGGGCTTATGAAATATAATCACAGTTATAAGGAATATATAATATTGTCATGTACTTTGACTAACTCACTGCTCTAATTTTTCATTGTGTTAATAGAACTCTAGTGAGGTTTTTTGTTTGTTTGTTTGGTTGGTTTTTTTTGCGGCACCAAGGATCGAACTCACAACCTTATGCTTGCCTGGCAGGTGCTTAGGCCACTGAGCTAAGTCCCCAACCCAAGTGAGCCATTTTTTTAATCCACAGATAGTTCATTGGATTCTGGTATTTTGCAATTGATACTTTTCTGGTTTTATTTTGTGTATGTATGTAAAAAGTCATTTGAACATGTTTCCCCAGGGACCATGAGTCCTATAGGGTATTCTGAAAACAAAAACATCCTTGCAGGCCTAATTGATACATTCTCCTGATGGTCATACTCAAGTGTTGTTGGTATGCACTAGTTGTTACCTAGCCTGCTCCAGAGGAGTAATGATGGAGACCAGCATATTAAAGGGTATTAAACTTTTATCTAATTTGCTCCATAGTTCTACATTTAATTGAGTACTTGGAAAATATTTTAAGAAATGCAGTCTGAAGTGTTGAACGAGAATAGAGGTGGCAAGAACAGACTTCCTCTTGACTGCCAACCCCAGCGGTTTATTGAAAGTGAACACCGCCAGCATCTAGTACAAAAGATTCCACTACTGCTGCTTGACTCGGTTCAAGGAGTGCCCAGATGGATTAGTGATGTGAGGTCAGCCATGAGTTGGAGAAGCAGCATAGTGGTGCCGTCCTTACTTTGTAATTATCCACACAGGATTATTAGAGTAATTTTGAGAAGTCTTTTACCCCAGGAAAACAGGCTTTCCTTATTTTTTTTTACTTTCTTGGCAAGAGTCTAGACACATGGCAGAAGTGATCACAGCCAGGATTGGGTCCTAGGACACTTCAATACTATGATGTCCTGGAAGAATTGGTAGTGGGTACTAAGAAGGAATAGTAACATAGGAAGAATACAAGAATAGAATATCCTGAAACAAGGAGAAGAAAATGTCTCAAGGTATAGGAAGTACTTATAATTAATTCTATCAATGTTACTGATCAGGCAAGTAATACAAAGATTGAAAATTGGTCACTGAATTTGGTAAGTCAGTGAATTTTACAAGCAGTTTTATCAGTATTATTGTAAGACCTCGAAAGGAAAGGGTTCAGGAGAGAACTAGAGGAGAGGTCATCTAGAAAAGTAGTGAGCTTACATTACTTACTGGAAGAGTTTTGCTGCATGGGATGATAGAAAATGGGATGGTAACTGAAAGAGAGTGTTTGATTTTGAGCATTCTTTTCTGTCATTCATAACATTGAACAAATGGTATTACAAAATAGAAGTTTTCAATTAGGATTCATCAATAGTTAGCAGTGAGGCCTCTGCCTGTTTGCTATTTAAAGTGTTGCCTGATTTTTCACTGTTACACTGTTTGCTTGCTTTTGTTTAAAAAATTTTTTTTCAGTATCTCAGACTTCATTAAAGAACAAAATAGTTCAAAGAACAGGTTTCTGAAGAAGAGAAAACATCTGAATTTAGTTACATATTTATCTCACTAATCTTTACTTGTTATTGTTTAACCTAGCCCCCTAGCATTACTCTCTTGTTTGAATTGACTAGTTTTCTTTAATAATCAGTTGAAGAAAATTTCAGATTCACACCGAGTTATTCTCCTCTCTAGTACAACTAAGGAATTCAGACTGTCTTGAAGAAACAACTTTTCTGGCTACTTAAGCTCAACTTCCTGCTTCCATGTACATCTATCCATATATAACCAGTGTTTTTACCTAGTAAAGTAAATAAAAGGACCATCTTAGTTTTTCTTCTGGCTTTTCTGTTCCTGGCTTTCTTACATCACCATCCATAGAATAAACTGAGAGGTCTTTTATAAGGTACAATAAGTGATCCATATTTAACACTGAGGCTTTTCTCCACTGAAAAGTTTTTAGTGTGTTTACCAGGTGCTGTAACTAGTAATTTCATTTTTAGAAGAATTATCAAATACTAGAGAGTCTTTGGAATGTGTCAATAGTTTATACAGTTTTTCGATTTCCACACAACATTGGTGAGGTTCATGGTTAATAAAGTTGACTTAGAAGCTACTTTGAGTTCAAAACTATTATATATGTATATCTGGATACATATTTAGATGTGTATGTCTGTATATGGAAATAAATATATGCCTCCTTTTCCCCTAAAGAAGATACTATTGAACTCCTTTTTAAGCAGAACTTAATGAGGTTTATAGAGTTCTAAAATATTTTGTCCTTGTTAATTTATTTCAGTGCTAAACCATCTGACTTTGACTTCTTAAAAGTTATTGGAAAAGGCAGCTTTGGCAAGGTAAGAGTGTTTTTATTTTTTCATTCAGTGGATAAATACTTAAGGAATGCAGTTTTTATATGTGCAAGCCACAGGGCATTTTTGATATGAAGAGTAGGGAAAAGTGATAGAGGACAGCAGACAGTAGAGATAAGGTGGGATGGAGAAAATTCCTAGTTAGGTGGGTTGATCAAGGATACTTCTTTGAAGATGAGGTTACAAAGACAAAAATAAGCATCTATATGAATAAACAGGAAGGGGAAAAATATAAAGACCCTTCTTATACTCAAAGAGAATCAGACGAATCATACAACTTGACACCATAGCTATACCAAGAAAGGAGAATCCCTTAAGGTCCAGATTACTTGGAGAAGCATTATAAATGAGCTTATCAGAATCATCAAATATGTTTTAAGTATTTCGTGCATTATTTTCAAATCTGTAGTAAAAATGAATATTGCTGTAGTTTGGTGTCTGTAGTTTGTTTTCTGAATTCCTTTGTGACCGTACAATTAAATCTGTGTGTTTGTCAATTCACCAAATATATATTGACAGAATATTTTGTTGATATAACCAGCAGAAAGTTAGAAGGATCCTTCTGTCAACATAATTGTAGTCTATCACAGTTCTAGAGATGGTCTGACATTAAAAACAGAAGCTGGAAATGGTGGCACATGCTGGTAATCCTAGCTACTTGGAAGGTTTAGGCAGAGGATTGTGTGAGGTCAAGGCCAGGCTGAGCAACATGGCAAGATCTCATTGCAAAAACATAACAGCAGAAAATAGTATCTTTTGGGAACTTCATGCTTAGATCCAAAATCCACTAAGATTTCATTCTTACATATAAAATGAGATATAGGGTAACAGTTCATTTTTTTTATATATGGGTATCTAGATTATCTTATAGAATTTATAAAAAGACTTTTTCTCCATCGATCTGAAGGGACACCTTCATCATGTATCTAGTGTTTATATATGAACAGATTTGTTTTTAGGATTACTTGGTGTATTTTTGTTTCTAGATTTTGTATTTTCTTCCATTGGTCTGTTTATCTTGACACTAGTACCACATAGTCTTGACAACTAATTCCTTTGCTCCTTGTTCTTCTTTAAGAGACTATTCTGAGCCCTTTGTATACATTTTAGAATGTCAATTTTTACAAAAAATTGTTTGGAATTTGATTGCGATCGCATTGAATCTATAGATAAATTTGGGGAGAATTAGCATTAATGTTGAGTCTTCCAGTCTATGACCATGTTATAACTTTTTGTTAATTTCGCTTATTTAAAAATTTTTCAACAGTATTTTGTACTGTTTTGTATAGAATGTTTACACATCTTTAGTTAATTTTATTCCTAGTTGTTTCTTTTTTGTGCTAATTATTGAAGCTCAACTAATGTACATCTTACCTGTGACACATTGGTTCTACTCCTTGCTGGCTATCCAACAGAAATGGACTTGTACTAGAAAAAGCATATCCAGGCATGCCCATGTTATCATTATCATTAAGCGGTCTAAATATCTATCAGTGAAAGAGTGTATATATTGTAATGGAGTATTCTACACAGCAATGAAAATGAAAAAATTATGGTACATGCTATAACTTGAACGAATATTACATAATTCATAAGGGAGACACCTTTATGTGACTCTTAATTACATGAAATTTTTAAAAGGCAAAATTTACCAGTCATTGCATGTTAAGATAGTTGTAATTACCTTTGTGGAGGATAGTTGTAATTACCTTGGGTGAGTCTTGACTGGAATGGGGCAAAAGGGAGGCTTCAGGCTACTGGCATGTTTTATTTCACTTAGTGTTGTCATAGGTGTGTTCACTTTGTAATAATTTATCAAGTTATAATGTTTGTGAGCTTTTCTCTATATATGCTACATTTAATAAAAACTTTACATCTTGGAAAATGTTGAGAAACCATCATGGTTCAACAAAAACAGTACACAAAAAAGTGTACAAATACACATAAAAACATAAACAACATAAATAATAGAGATCTAACATTTATTATAAACTAACTCTAGTTTGTAGTCTGGGCTCCACTTTCCAGTTGCCTGTTTGCTTTTTAACTTTATATCCACCAAATCTGAGAATTTACTGGAAGGAAAAAAAATCGACCTGAAGGAAATCATTACTTTCTAATTTTCACATTCTTTGAATTATTTTCTCAATGCATACTTGAAGATGAACCAAAGTATTGGAGAAGGAAAGGTCAAGTAGATTGGAATTGTCAAGAAAAGGAAAAAGTTAAGAAAAAATGTTGGACACAGTAAAATACTATAGAGAACAACAAAAGAGAGAAGTGAGAAAAATACACTTGAGAAAAGACATTTTTTTCCCAAAGGTAATTTTACTCAATCTTTGAGTAATAAAAATATTTTATTAGCAGACTATTTTAGAACAGTTTTATAGAAAAATTAAAAAGAAAGTACAGAGAATAACCAGTATTCCCAGTACCCTTTAACACAGTTTGTCCTCTTATTAAGACCATACATTAGTACGGTAACTTTGTTATAGTAAACCGATATTGATACATTATCGGTAACAGGAGTTCATCATTTATTCACTTCTACTTAATATCCTTTTTCTGTTTCAAAATCCTCTCCAGGATACCACATTGCATTCAGTTGTCATGTCTCCTTAGGCTTCTCTTCACTGCAATAGTTTCTGATGACCTTGACAGTTTTGAGGAATACTGGTGAAGTATATTGTCAGATGCTCCTCGGTTTGTTTCATTAATTTTTGCCTGATTAGAAAGGGTTAAGGTTTTGGCAAGGAAATAGAAAAAAGTCCTAGCATTGTCACTAGTTGCAGTGTCAGATCATTTCAAAAAACTTTGGAATGTGTCATTTAATAGTCACACAAATCACAATTTAACTTGGTGGTGGTCTTGAATTACAGTTAGAGTCATATGTCACTTAGCAATGGGAACATGTTCTGAGAAGTGTGTTCTTAGCCCATTTCATTGTGCAAACATCACAATGTGTACTTACACAACCTACATGATACAGCTGCTACTATATCACCTACTATTTACACCTAGGCCATATGTTGTATACCAGTGGTGGTGAATTTATGGAACACGTGCCACAGTGGCCATTCAGAGCCCTCTCTTTCAGCACATGAGCCAACTCTCCCCAGCTGAGGTTTGAAAAATTATCAACATGCATATAACAGCAAAGATCGCATTAATTGTGCAAAAACATGGCAAATGCAAACTTTTACCTTTAAATAAAAACCTGCTTGTATCATTGAAAACTCTGTTACCGTGTTTTTCATTTAAGACAAGAGATGTTGATGTAATGTGAGGTTTAGTTTTTTCAAAATTAAAACCTCAGTATTCAGGTTTAATTGCCTTGTTGGCACTTTACCATAAGTAAGTGTGTTTGGGTTGTGTTTTGGGCACTCAACCTCTAAAAGGTTCACCGTGTCCATCATTACCAAAGTGTTGTGCAGCACATGCCTGTATTTGTAAAACCTTGAGTATGTCTACCTTTTTCTTGGGTGAGATCCTTCAGGTTTTTTCAGATTCTTATAGACTGTCTGAATACAACCTAGGCCACTGTAGAAACTCAGCTATACATGATATTCTTCCTCTGAATTCTTCTAAATTATAAAATCTGTAAGAAAGCCTAAGCATAAAACAGCAATGAACTTTTATCACCTAAAAATCATTTCCTTCTTTTTTATATAGCCATTAACGGTTTTTTTGTTTTTGCTTTTCTGAAACAGGGTCTCACTACACAGTTCCAGCTAGCCTTGAGCTCACTTTGTAGCCCAGGCTGGTCTCAAACTTGCAATGATCCTTCTGCCTTAGCCTCCCGAGTGCTGAGATGAAAGGCGTATGCCACCATACCTGACTGTAGCCATTAAGTTTATAGCTTCAGTATTTTCTAAGGACACAGGCTGGAGCACATGTACATACACACACGCACACACAAACACAAAGACGTCTCAAGCAGTTTAACTGAACTTAAATTCAATTAAAACAAACTCATCAACACAGTAAGTGACAAAGACATAGTATTTGGCTATTCATATGATCAGTATATTTTTTTTAATTAAAATACCTAAAAAAATGGAATTGCAGAAATGAATTCAATAGTTTGCAGTGTTCAAAACTGAAACATTATCTAGGTCCTTGTGGAGTTTTCACAAAATTTAGTAGCTATTGTTTTATTGACAGGTGAATTATCCCTATGAAAATACTGCAATTTTAATAAGTTATGCAATCTTCACAACAGGTTCTTCTTGCAAAACGAAAACTGGATGGGAAGTTTTATGCTGTCAAAGTGTTACAGAAAAAAGTAGTTCTCAACAGGAAAGAGGTAAAATAGCTATTGTTTCTTCTGAGCCCATTTTCTTAATTAACAGAATTATTTTCTGATATTGAACAGAAATTGGTACTTTGCTTTTTTTTCCAGCAAAAACATATTATGGCTGAACGTAATGTTCTCTTGAAAAATGTGAAACATCCATTTTTGGTTGGATTACATTATTCTTTCCAAACAAGTGAAAAGCTTTATTTTGTTCTGGATTTTGTTAATGGAGGAGAGGTGAGTTTTATAATTAGCTTTCTAATATTGATAAATGTTAGAAGAATAGCATAAAGTCAGAAAGGTTTTCTTTAAGTTTTAAAATGGTGGTGCAGCGGGGGATCTAGCTCAGTGGTCTAAGCACCTGCCCGGCAAGCGCAAGGTTGTGAGTTCAATCCCCAGTACCGCAAAAAAATAAATAAATAAATAAAATAAAATGGCAGTGCATTATCAATAGCTATTTGTTTAGTAGAAACTATATCAAGCAACTAGCTACAGTGCAAGATGTGGAGAAGTATAATACAAAGACTGTCAGACATACAGTATTGCTGGGACGATTTGTAAAAGAACCTTGGTACAAAGCTACTAACTTCATTGATAGATTTGCTACTAAATTTTATTGCAAGGATGACATACTGAAATATTAGAATAAAACATGATTTGTGATTCAGATGATTGTTTTAACAGTTACATATAGATCTTCAGCCTTTCATTTCTCAAATGTACAAATATTAATCAGTGAAATAATCCTTTAAGCTGGGTGTGGTGGCTTGCACCTGTAATCCCAGCATTCAGGAGGCTGAGACAGGATCCTTGCGAGTTCGAGACCAACCTGGGCTACAAAGTGAGCTCAAGACCAGCCTGAACAGCATAGTGAGACCCTGTCTCAAAAAGACAAGGGCCAGGAATTTAGCTCACTGGCCTAAGCAAGTACGAGGTCATGAGTTCAGTCCCTGGTGCCACAAAAAGAAAATAATAATAATAATCCTTTAATAAAGACCCCTGTGGTGAAGTTAGTTGGGAAATGCTTCCTTGTATCACTGTCTTGGTAATTTAAATTTGTTTCACATGTTCAAGACTTTGAGAGGAGCCTTAAAGTAATTTTTTAAAAGAAAAATACTATCTTTATCTCAAAGTCTGGTTTGAATCTAACTTATTAATATTTCTCAAAATTCTGATACAGAAGGATATTAAAATACACTTAAGGAAATGCTGCTGTTATAATAATTATAGTAACAGTCTAGATAGGTTAATGTTAGGTATGTGCCTAGCACTTTGGCTCTTCATATTCTTCTATCTTCACAACAATCTTACAGAAGACTAAGACTCTTAGGAACAGAGAAGCCAAGCAGCTTGTGGAAGTCATGTACTATAGTTAGTAATATTTTTTTTGTTTTGTTTTTTGAGGCAAGGTTTTGCTGTATAGTTCAGGCTGCCCTTGACCTCACTATGTAGCCCATGCTGGCCTCAAACTTACAGCAATCCTCCAGCCTCAGCCTCCCAAGTGCTGGGGTTACAGGTATGTGCTGTAGTTAGTAATTATTGGAGACAGGAATTGAATTTGAGCATCACGCAGGCTGATTCCAGAATGTAGGTAGCTGACCACTCACATCTATCTACTTATTACCTCTCATATCTAATTTGTTTGGTGCTTGACTGTGAATGTGTAAAAATTATTCTAACTAATAAAATTGTCATTCCTTTACAAAGGAATTTTCTCCAATC
This sequence comes from Cuniculus paca, assembly GCA_004365215.1. Lineage (NCBI taxonomy): Eukaryota > Metazoa > Chordata > Mammalia > Rodentia > Cuniculidae > Cuniculus > Cuniculus paca. The sequence goes on along the minus strand of RJWT010007463.1, from coordinate 13,536 downwards.
TCAGAGTAGAGAGAAAAGAAAAAGAAAAAGAAAATTTAAACATTGCTGTAGTACGCTTAACTAGAAACAGTTTCTATTCTGCAAATCTGAAAGATGATCAGACACCTACATCATTTCAGGACAAGCTTATAAAGAAAAGAATATTCAACTCTCTACATATGACAAAAGTCTCTTAAGACTCAGCGTGGAGGCATGATTTTGAGTCTTTCCTAGATGTAGATGAGCCTACATTGTTTCTGCCTTGAAAGTGGTCATTTTATTTTGTGTGTGTCTGAGTACTAACAAGTTGAATTTGTTGAGGGCTCAGTACTTTGTTATGTTACATGCATTATTTCAGTTAATCATCACAACTCAGAGATTAACACTCTTAATATTCCTACTCCTTTTTTTCTCCCCAGTGCTGGAGATTAAACCCAGGGCCTTCACACTGAACTATATCCCAGCCCTTTTTTTACTTTTTCTTTTGAGACAAGATCTTGGTAAGCTCTGCTTGCTGGGGTTGAATTTGTGATCTTCCTCTCAGGCTTCCAGAGTGCTGGGCCTACCGACTAATGTTTCTATCCCAACTCTCAAATCTATAAAATGGGTTAAGGCAGGCATTGTAGTAGATGTCTGTAATCCCAGCACTGTGGGAGGCTGAGGCAAGAGGACTAAAGTTCAAACCCTGCCTGGACAATTTAACAAGTTATCAAGACACCATCTCAAAATAAAAAGGGCTGGGAACATAGCTCAGTGAGAGGGCCCTGGGTTTAATACCCATTACTGGAAAAAAAAGTTGAGGCTCAGAGAGATTAACTTTTAAAAAGTTGAGGCTCAGAGAGATTAACTTTTTCAGTGTCATAATATTTTAGTGTCAGTCCAACCTCCGGATTTAACTGAGACACTCTGACTGCAAAACCGACCCTTTGCTTTTTAAGAGAATCTTGTTGTATTGCGCAGGCTGACCTCAAACTTAAGATCCTTCTCCTTTAGCTTCCCAAGCAGATGTGTACCCTATGCCTGGCTTATAAGTACCACCCTGTGTCTTTGAAATGTTCATGTAAGGCATCTAATATAGATAAGATCCTACTGCAAGTCTGCTGTTTTATCTGTGGTTTCTTTTGTGCTGTTTTAGGACTTTGCTTCTGAGTCATTTTCATATAGTGGCTGCTCATAAACTGAGTTGCGGAGGTGGAAAGAGTGCATCTAAAGATGTGCTTGGCTAAGAGAATAAAGTATTGTAGAATGCAGTGATGGGGGGAGGAGTTGAGTGGGACTATAGGTAGACAAGGAATAAAGACTAGGGGAAAGGATAGAGGGAAGCAGAGTGAATGTGGCTTATGTCTTGGTTACTTTTCTCTTGTTGCTGAGACAAAATACCCGATACCCAAAATGAAGGAAGGAAAGGTTCATTTAGTTCACAGTTGGTGGAGGTTTCAGTCCATAATCTGGGTCCAAGCAGGGTGGCTCATGGCAGAGGGCAACAACAGTTCATGGCAGCAGAAGACAGCAAAAGTAACAAGAGCAAAAGGGAGGCGAGTAGAGAGAAGACTCTTTCTGTCCCTTATATTGTATGTAGGCCACCCATCCTAGGGTGGGTGTAGCACTCACTCCCATCATCCCAGCATTGGACCCTAAGTCAGTCACAAATTTTAGAATCCTGCTGCCATGCCTGTATGAGACTTTGGGGGTACATCCAGATATAGACCATAACAGTTTAATCCTGTGTTTCCTCTTATTATTGGATCTTAAGTCCTATGCCTTAACTACTGGGCCATCCCACTGGATTATCTTTTCTTTATCTCACTTCATTAATAACCATTATTTCCCCCTAATGTTCATACTTACATTTTAACTTTGACAAGATATTTTTGTGCACTGCTTCATCTTTTATTTTTTTAGAGCAGAGTATCAACGAATAAGTTATATGATATAGAACAGATAAGCCTTTTTGAGCTTTAGTTTCCTATTTGTTTCTGACCTCAAAATTATTGTATGGATTAAATAACACAAGTATGTAAAGTCTTTAGCATAATGCCTTTTTATTTACTAATCAGTCAGTGTTAGCTGTTATTAGTTACATAGATTTTTTTCATTTTAGATTTCTTAGTATTAATGTATCAGTCAAATGTGATTGGGAGATCAATAAATAGAATATTCTAGTAGTGTGGACCACAACTAATAAAGCCATGGCAGGAGTATGAGGAGAGAAATATTCCAAAAACACTTCAAAGATAAAACAGAAGGCCAGGCGTGGTGGCTCACGCCTGTAATCCCAGCACTCGGGAGGCTGAGACAGGAGGATCGTTGCAAGTTCAAAACCAGCCTGGGCTACAAAGCGAGCTCAAGGCCAGCCTGAATGACATAGTGAGACCCTGTCTCAAAAAAAAGACAAGGGCTAAGGATTTAACTCAGTGGCCTAAGTGCCTGCCTGGCAAGCACAAGGTCATGAGTTCAATTCCCAGTGCCGCCAAAAAAAAAAAAAAAAGATAAAACAGAAGAAGTTATTTACTTGTTTGATGCAGGGACAAGAGTAATGTAACAATAGTTCTGATGAATCCAGAGAGATTAAGTGAATTACAAAAGAGATGAGCCACAGTTTGAACCCACATCTGATAGCTCTGGATCCTTTTAGTGTGCAGTACCTTTTTTGTCTCTTCTGTGGCTTAGAGGGCTGGAGAGAATAAAATGGCAGTAATAAGTCTGTGAGAGAAGACAAGGGTCTCTATTTTAGATAAGTTAAATTTGTTGACTTAATAAAAAAAAATCAGGCAATTAACAGGTCTTTGCAGTAGAAGCTCCAAATAGAGGTCTAGTGGGTCTGGGGATGTCCGTGTGGAAGACATCAACATACAGGTGGTGGTTTAAATCTTTGGAACAGATAAGTTACCTGGGAAAGATATTTTGAGAAAGAATGACAGTGGACCAAGGGTAGAAACTGTCATTGCTTCAGTGTCTAGCATCCAAAAGGATCACAGGGGGAACCAGACAGGAGCAGACCTACGGGCCTAGTCTTAGAGCCCACAGGCCTAGTGCAGACTGCCCTGAGGCAGATAACACAATGGCCAAAAACTGGTTGTGTGAAATAAATTAAGAATTAGAAAGTATGGGAAATGGAGAGTCCAGCTGCTGATATCCCAGCCAATTGCTGCCACATTGAATTTAGACCTGCAGTGTCCCTCTTTTTTGTTTTTGTTTTTGTTTTTGTTTTTGTTTTTTTCTCCATAAGAAATCCAGACTATTATTTTTTATCTCCCCAGCCCCCAGATCCTATAGTGTCCAGGCATGGTGGTAGATGCTCATAATCTCAACACTTGAGGAGTCTGGGGCAGCAAGTTTGAGCCCAGCATGGGCAATTTAGCAAGACACACCACCCCAAAATAATTCAAAAGATGTGGGGATATAGCTCAATATAAATGCCCTGGCTTAAATCTCCAATACCAAGAAAAAAATTTTTTTTGCCAGCAATTAAATGGTAATTCAAATTTTTTTAAAAATAGTATTTGTCAGGACTGGAGATGTAGCCAGTGGAAGAATACTAGCCTAGCATGCACAAAGTCCTTGGTTCAGTCCCTAATACTGGGAAAAAAATTATCTGAAGTACATGATATCTGTGGGTTATATTTGTACTGATAGCCACTTGCATTTGTCTTTTAATGAAAAAGCAGTCCATAAAGGCCCAGTTAGACAATCACATGACAAGACCACTGGTCCTCATTGATATTCTTGGCCAGAGTGGTTGTCTGGAATGGTGAGGATGCTGCCACGTTGAGGATTAAGGACTACATGGGAGAAGAGTGAAGTTAGCAAGGGTAACAAAAGTGTGTGTTAAAGAGAGACACGGTTATTGGACAAGCGAGGGTCACACCTCTGTGCTTTGGTACATATTTATCTTGTGTTCAAAATATCAGAAATAATTTCAACCTTTGTATTTATAGAACACATTTGTTTAACATCGTGTGTGAATGTTAACATCTCCACTCCCCAAATTTTGCAGCTATTTTTTCACTTACAAAGAGAACGGTCCTTTCCTGAACAACGAGCGAGATTTTATGCTGCTGAAATTGCCAGTGCATTGGGTTACTTGCACTCCATCAAAATAGTGTACAGGTATATTGCTTAAGTATTATATATAAGAATATCTTTTTAATATTTTATTTCAAGTAATACTCAGGGGTTTTGTTTGTTTATTTGTTTTCTTTTAATTTTATAGAGACTTGAAGCCAGAAAATATTCTTTTGGATTCAGTGGTAACTATTGTCTTTTAAAAATCTACTAGTTTTGTTTTTTTATTCCAAATGTTGGGAAAAAAAGCTTCCATGCTGCATGACTGCATTTATATAACATTCTCAAAATGACAAAACTACAAAGAACAAATTAGTGGTTGCAAGGAAACAGGGTCAAAAGAAGAGATCACAAAGATAAAGGAGTAGCACAAGGAGTTCCTTTGTGATGAAATAGCTCTCATTTGATGGTGGGTGTTACATGAATCTCTCCATGTATATTGAATAGAACTATACCACACACACACACACACACACACACACACACACACAGAGCCAGCATGTGTGTTTAAAATGGTGAAACTGAGTAAAGTTAGTAGTCTGGTTAACAGTGTTGTACCAGTGTCAGTTTCTTTTTTGGTGTTGTACTGCAGTGATACAAGATGTCAGCTTTGAGGAAGCTGGGTGAGGGCACATGGGACTTTATGTACTATTTTTGTAATTTCCTGTGGGTCTATAATTATTTCAAAATAAAAAGGGTTTTAAGATTGTCAGTTTGTGTCCATGTATTGTTTTATCTTACTGTTGTTGCATTTGTCAGGGACATGTTGTCTTAACAGATTTTGGGCTTTGTAAAGAAGGAATTGCCATCTCTGATACCACTACAACATTTTGTGGGACACCAGAGGTAAGAAATGTGTCTTATCATTAATAGAATAATTTCTTAATGTAAATATGAAACATGCATCCCATATACAAAATTGAAATAAGGAAAGTAGAATAAAAACTGTCACTTCAGCTTTCAGCCAGCTGTTCTTCTAGATTGTTAAGTTTATTGATAGTATTTTTCACTGGGATGATGAGATGAACTACAGGACCCTTCTGAATAATCCAAAAAAAGATAAGTTATCTTTATTTGTTTTTAATATTGAAAGTTTACTTTAGGCTTAGCATTTGATTATATTTCTAATTCTTTTTTCAAAAATCACAAATCAGTAAAAATGTCCTAATACATCAAAGAGGGGGGTGGTACAGTTGTAAAGGTTACACAATACTGTGCATATGTCACATTGAATCATATACTAAAAAGAGATGCATAGTATGGGGTGTGGGGGGGGTATTAGGGATTGAGCCTAGCTCTCTATGCCTGCATCTCCAGGCTCCCCAGGATTTTGCTTTTTTGTTTTGTTTTGCTTTGCTTTGCTTTTTACTTCTCACTGAGTTGCCCGATCTGGCCTCAAACTTGTGGTCTTCCCATCTCAGCCTCCAGAGTAGCTAGGATTACAGGCATGTGCTACCACATCTGGCATGAGTGTCTTAATGTAGCTGTGGTTTGGTTTGGTTTGGTTTGGTTTGGTTTGATTTGGTTTGGTTTGGTTTGGTTTGGTTCAGATAAACTAAAACAAATAGGGCAAAATATTAACAATGCCTATGTCTGCGTAGCAGATTTTACTGGTTTCTATTATGCTTTTACATGTGGTTGGAATATTTTGTACTTAAATATTTGAAAGAAGAAAAGTTGATTTGAAAAATCACAAATCAATTTATTAACTAGTATATCTCATTCTCAAGTCATCTAGGAGAAAATTTGTTTTATTTGTGACATTAATAATTCTTACAACTTCTTTATAAGGATTATTTTCACTTCATACTTTCACACATAGCAGTTTAGGTTATTTCAAACTACCCTAATATTGTAATTATACAGTGATCTTAGGTGTCATGTAGTGTTGTCATTATTGTGGAGTAATTGCACATACAGTATTGAATATACAAGTTGGGTTTGAATCCCAGCACCACAAAAAAAAGAAAATGAAAAAAAAATGTGATAAAATGATTTACATAAGTATTCTAATTAAGACAAAAGTATCTATTAGTAATAATTATCTTGAAAAGTATTTTTTTATTTCTTTCTCTCTTTTAACCCTAGTTCTTATATATACTTGTAATCTTTCATTTTGGTTTATGGTGAGAAGAAACTTTGTGTGTGTCAGTGTGAATATACAGTGTTTTCATAGTTAACAAAGTCTTTCATAAGTCCTGTAGTTTTTAGAAAAGATATCCAAGGTTTTTTGGTCATTTAAAATTTATATTTGATCAGAAGTTATTAAACCCTTTTTATTTTTGTTGAACTTCTTTGAGTGACATAAAAAAAACTCAAGGGAAAATTATCTCTTCATATGTAAGAAGATATTGTATATTTTGGAATCTAAAATTCAAATTCCTGTAAGTGTGAAAATTGTGATGATTTTTTTTTGTAAATTAGCCACCTAACAAGCTTACATATTTTTACTTAAGTTTGAAAATATGTCTGAAATAAGAATGCAGTTCAGGCTTTTTTGCTGAAAAGAAAAAAATGGATTATAAATTGCCACATAAAGAATTCTTAAGTCAGGCCTAGCGTCATGCATTTATATTCTCAGCTCCTTAGGAGGCTGAGAAAGGAGAATCACTTGAGCCCAGGAATTTCAGGCAATAGGGTAGGGCCCCCGCTCAAAAAAGAAAAAGAAAAAAATTGTTTCTTCAAGGAAAAAAATTATAAATTATAATCAGGTGGACTTCTAAAAATAAGTTATTCTGATGAAGGACTTTGTCACAAAATACCTACTCTTAAGTATTCAGTATTATAGATCCTGCCTTTGCTGTTGTCTTCTGTGTTCTATTTGAGTCAGTTTCCAGGGGGAGGTGCTTGAGTGTGTGTTCCAGTTGTCACTGCCTAAGAACCACTGTTACAGAATGAATACACACAACCCATTAAAAATCTAGAATTGTAAAAATTTGTTTTAAGTGCTATAGATTAAACCCAGAGCCTTGTACGTGCTAAGGAAGTATTTTGTCACTGTATAGGGTCCTCGGAGATGCCTCTAAAGAGGGAACGAAGACTTCAACTCATCCCTAGATGAGTTTGTCAACTCTTGTCACAGAAAAACGTGTCAGGGTGTGTTAGTGTAAAGCATAAGCAGGCATATTAGGCAGAGTTAGAAAGTAAACGAAAATAGGGAAGGGACTTAAACTTGAGGAACCAGAGGAGACACAGCTCTGATAAAGAGGATCAGCATGGCCTGTTAACAAAACATGAAACCAGCTTTCTTGGAATTGTTGGGATGGGCTTGTCTGGTTGATCATTGTCTTGGTTCTGGTTTGCTGGATGGCACTGGGGAAAAAGTCCTTATTGCTTAAGAGGGTAGTTCAGTCTCCTTGAGATGATTATTTCTGCTTGGGGTGGTTTCAGTTTTGTGGAGGCTCTGCTGGAATCCAAATGCCTGTAAGCTTAAAGCAATGACTGCAGACTTCTGGGCACTTGTTGGTAGTCGAGTGTCCCTGTAAATGTCTGATCTTGGTGTTCTCAGTCTTAAAGAGGGATAAGTTATGTAAATTTAGAACTAATCAACCTTCCTAGCTTTTAGACACTCACTAAATGATTAACATGCCTGTCTTCAGAGTTAAGCAAGGATCTAACCCAGTTTTAAGGTAACAACTGAAGGTCAAGCATGTTTTGTTTTTAGTTGCATGTTGGCCATCTATACGCTACAATTAAATATTTACTAATTTTTAGTAAAAGCTGATTTTAGATCCCTGACTGCCTCAAAAGAAAACACAAATCATTCTTCGATGAGTCATAATAATTCCTCTACCCTTATGGTAGTCTCTGACTGTGTCAGTAACACTGAAAATTTGTTAAATTTCTCAGTTTTTCCTAAAGTTTACCCCAACTTTTACCATTGCTGTGTTTCATTGTTTTCTACAGTACCTAGCACCTGAAGTAATCAGGAAACAACCCTATGACAATACTGTGGATTGGTGGTGCCTTGGTGCTGTTCTGTATGAAATGCTGTATGGATTGGTATGCATTTCTGTTCTTTGATTATTTATTACTCCAGTACATTGTCATTGATTTGGCACACAGTCTTTAAAATCTCACAGACATTTAGATAATACTAACAGCAGTAATCATCTGATTAAATGAATCTAAAACCACATTACAAATATGTATAAGAAGAAAACTTTTTCATTTTGTTACTAGTCTTTAAATGTAGTACAGTTATTCTCTGTCATACTTATAACTACATAAGTTATCTGTTTCCAGTTTACCCCCAAATAGTCTCTACCTAATTTCAAACAGAGGGAAAGAAAAAAGATTTTTGCATTTATCAACATATTACTGTATTTCAAAGGATAGTCCCCTTTGGTTTTTGCCTTTTATTTTGTCTTTATAGGATTTAATCAGTACACTAGTGCTCAGCTTTTCCTGTCACTGGAGATCTTCTGGTTTTTTCCCTAAAAACATCATCCCTTAATGATTTCATTGAAAAAAAGGGAGATGTTTACTGTGCAATGGATTTACTCAGTTTTTATTAAGTAAAAACACATAAGGCCAGCCAGAACCTCCTGTTAAAATGAGGAACATTGTGTTATTCTACTGAGATGGTATCACTCCAACCCAAGCAAACATTTTTGGTATATTGCTTAGTTTATAAAATAAATCATGTTTTTCTCTGGATCTTTTGAAATATTTGGAATAATTTCTTAGACTCTGTTTGTGGTTCCATAAGTATCCAGAAGCTTCATGCTAGGAGCCAGGCTGTAATTTGAGGTTGCTGCCAGCACTGATATTAAATGCTACTAGTGTGTCAATTGAGACCTGAGCTAGTAATGTCTGTGTTTTCCCTGCAAACTGTGGAGCTCTCAGTGAAGTCAGCACAGGAGATCCATTTTAGAGCCTCTGCTTCATATCACTAATTTTGCATGATGGATTCCTACGAAAGCCAACACTGTCCTTTCCTTTCACTATGATCACTTTGTAAAAAGAGCTATTTTTCTAGTAATGCTAGTGACTTAGAACACTGAATAGCCACTTTATATCTTACTTTCTTCAGGAACTGAGTATTTACCATTTAATATTTCAGAATTCTTTGTATTTCTTTAGAGGATTTTGAAAGTATAAATAAAGTTATATTTTAAAAAGTAAAATTTTTGGCTGAGGATCTAGCTCAACGGTCTAAGCGCCTGCCCAGCAAGCTCAAGGTCGTGAGTTCAATCCCTGGTGCCGCAAAAAAAAAAATTAAAAAGTAAAATTTTTTATGAGAAAGAAAGGGAAAGTGACAAGCCTGTAAAACTCCCTTAGCATTAAGAAGTATTTTTACTTTAAAACTTTTAACTAATGATTGACTGGCTACTACTTATGTTGAAGCTACACCCCAGGTGTTTAGGTTATGACAGTAGCATTTTTAGTTATGCAAAGCACTCTCATACTGCTTTTACTAACACAAGTACTTTGGATAGAGTATTGTCTTTGGATCTCTTATCTTTTCTAGATACCTTTGCTTTAATGCATTTATCCCCAAATCTCAAAAAGTTATTTAATGTTTCATTTGTCTTAAAAATACGTTTGCAATGATTCTGTCATTATCCCTATGAGAAGGTTGATGGTTTTTCCTAAAACACACTTTTACACGTTATCTGCAGTTTCACACCTGTTTACAGGGTGCTTTTGAACAAACCTTAATTCACTTAGTGAACACTTACTAAGCTTTACCATGTACCAGGCTTTAGAATCTGTCGTGAGGCCACACTGCAGGTCTCTGCACATTCCAAGAGGGCCATCCATTTCTGCAGCTATTCAGACCCAAATGCTCCCTGCAAATCAAAGCCAGATCTAACTGCTCTAAAACCATTTTGGAGCCAGGGTTGGTGGTGCACTCCTGTAATCCCAGCATTCGGGAAGCTGTGGCAGGACGATCATTACAAGTTCCAGACCAACCTGGGCTACAAAGTGAGCCCAAGGCGAGCCTGAACTGCATAATGAGACGCTGTCTCAAAAATAAAATAAAATAAAATAAAATAAAATAAAATAAAATAAAATAAAATAAAATAAAATAAAATAAAACCACTTTGGCATAATTGACTTACTGAGTTTCTTTATTTTGATTTTCTCTTTTTCAGCCACCTTTTTACTGCCGAGATGTTGCCGAAATGTATGATAATATTCTTCACAAGCCCCTACATTTGAGGCCAGGAGTGAGCCTCACAGCCTGGTCCATTCTTGAAGAACTCTTAGAAAAAGACAGGCAAAATCGACTTGGAGCCAAAGAAGACTTTGTATGTAACGTGTTTCCAAGTTCCAGCTTTATTTAAGCTTATTTAAAATTTGAAGACAAATCCTTATTATATAGGATATTTATTGGAATGAATATAGCTGTTAAAGAATAGCACAATTGAAAAATACATGTCACCACAATTTTCATTAGTGTTCATATAAAACTATGCAGTGTTTGAAGCATTTTCACTTACATTTTTTCATTTGATGTTCATAATTTGAACTTCTAGTCTTTATACCCCACATCCAGCTTCACATAATTATTTGATTTTCATTTGTAACAATTTCCTCTCCCTAAAAAAATGTTGTGTAGTATATATTAACAGCCTAAATTTTTGTCAGTTTAATTTTTATTCCTAAATAATAGCATTTCTGTGAAATTTTAATGCAAACACTAACCAACTAGCAAAGTTTTTGTTAGGGTTTTGGGTTATATAAACTTGTATTTTCTTTAATAAGAATTTTTTAAGTGCCTCTTATCTGCATTAAATATTGCCTTTTGCTTCAAACTAATATTAAATCACTGTTTTTTGTTTTGTTTTGTTTTTTGTTTTTGAGAATTTGGTGATATGTCCTTGAGATATTTATGGAATCTGATTTGTTTGTTTTTTGTTTGTTTTAAAATGGGGTAATTTGCTACTACGTTACTAGTCCTATTCTGCCACTGTTTTCCTATTCCCCTCACTCTTCAGTTAGGTAGATAACTCTGCCAACAGTTTCCTGTTCAGGGTACTAGTATTTCATACCTTGTCCTGTGGTTCTTTGATTGAATTCACTATCAGAAATTGAATAAATCCATCTGTCATATCCTGGGCTGCTGTACAGTGCTGAAGAAAGCAACATTTGGCATAGTAGAGGCACCAGAACTTCACAGTCGTGAGCCTTTTTGTGTTTCTTCATTCAGCTTACCCTGCTTCCCTCTGTTAACTATTTCAAACCTCCTCTTCAAACTTTCAAATTCCTTCTGGGTTTTGCCTTTTACTTTTTCAAAATAGGATTTAGTTAATACACTCATGCTCAACTTTTTCAGTCATTGAAGATCACCCCATGTTCCCTTTCCTGAAAACACTATGTCTTAAAGGGTCATTGAATAAAAGGTGATGTTTACTATGCTATGCAAACTATTTCCCCGGTTTTTACTAGTTAAAGATACGTAAGGCCAGCGAGAACCTCTGACTAACTTGAGGAAAGTTGTATTCATTTCTACATTAATACTGTTCCAACTCCAGGCAGACAACTCAGCATTTCAGTTTACAAACCTACAGAAGAATAAATGTTGACTGAATCTGTAGGTCATTTGTAGAGCATTTGCCATCACAAATGCAAAGCCCTACGTTCGGTCTTTATTTTTTTGTTAGTACATGTTTGCAATGCATAACAATTACATTCCTCATGGGGTGTTAATACATGTACGTATTAAAATCTTAATTATTTTTTCATTCACTTTCTGTACCCTCCCACCTCTTGGTCCCCTTTCCTTTTGCAAAAGATCTATCTCCCTATTTTCTATTATCTATCTTTTATTTTGTTCTTTGTTCGTATTTGGGGTTTCTCATATAAGAGAAACCATGTGATATTTAAGTTTGTAGTCTGATTTATTTCCCTTAGCTCTCAAAGTGCATCCTTTTTTCTATAAATGATTCAAGTTTATCCTTCTTCGCAGCAGAGTAATCGTCTTTGAAAGGTTTGCGCTGTTGATAGTCTTTAACTATTTTGCCACATGAATGACATACTGTATACCTAAAAGAATTATTGGGAGGCATAATGGCAGTGATTTGGCCTCATAGAATTCTTTAGTAGTATTTAATATAGTCTTCATCATTAATTTTTTTTTAATATTCTAGCTTGAAATTCAGAATCATCCTTTTTTTGAATCACTCAGTTGGACTGACCTTGTACAAAAGAGAATTCCGCCACCCTTTAATCCTAATGTGGTAAGTGTATACCCAAATCGTCCTAAAAATAATCAGACAGAGAACTGTAGCTCATTATATTTTGGGAAATAGATCTCAAACTCTAACCTGAATGAAATGACATCATTATATATTTGTGAAGTATGTTACTCATGGTGATGTATATACTTCAGGATGATATAATAACTTTAAGATGACTGATAAGGTAATAGGTTAGGTTGATGAAAATACTTTCTAGCACGGTAATTCTGAAATGTTTCTTTGGCGCATACATAAGAATGGGGTGAGCTCAGTAAGTAAAGGTGCAGATTATCATTTTTATACATAAAAAATTGATAAATGTTTTACCATAACATTATTTTTTTCTAGATTAATGCAAAACCAGGTACAAGCAAACATTGCTAACATAAATGTTACTTTTTTGGAAAATTATGAGATTGTATTATAAACATGTTTATGTTAGCCAGACTTTGTTTTTAAAAAACTGTCATAGATGTTTTACAGAATTACTGATACTAAAGGAGTATTTTTTTAAACAGCAGGATGTGGAAATCACTTCAGAAACTAAATATCATCTACTCTACTCATGCTTTGTTAAAAGTTTCTGTTCACAGCTCATATCTGATATTAACACGTTTGATATTTTATAACTACAAACATAAAAATAGTTGTAAACTGATTTATTTTGTGTAGTCCAGAAGTGTAGTTTCAGAAATGACTTACTCTATTTAGAGACAGTTTTAGCCCAGTTTCTAGAATTTGTACTGGTTGACTATACAGGCTACTGTAGAGCAAAGGCAATTTGCATAAAACAACCAGATTTCAGAAAGTCATGTGTATTAATCAGCTTTCCTATCACTTGCACAAAATACCTGACACCTGCAACTTAAAGGAGAAATTCACGTTGGCTCACATTTCAGAGGATTTAGTCCATAGTCGTTTGGCTTCAAGGCAAAGACAGCAGGGCCGAGGGGTATGGTAGAGGAAACCAAAAACAAAAACACACCCTTTGTCATGACCCAGTGATCTACCTGCAATCAGACCCCATTTTCTAACACATGAGACTTCTGAGGGGCATTATATAGATCTGAACCATAACGCCGTGCTTCTAGGATTGTATTTAAAAATTTTATGAGATGGAAATTTTATTTTTTTGTCAATACTAAAGATTAAACCTAGGGCCTTGTGCATATTAGGCAAGCACTCTACCAACTGAACTACACATCCATCCTGGATAACATATTAAATTTCTTTTAATGCTAAACTGTTTAATATTATAATTTCTAGAATTCTTTGTCTTCTGTAATAGCTTTTCTTGGGTGGA
>RJWT010007462.1:0-27608 GCA_004365215.1 Cuniculus paca | reverse complement strand
AGGAGTGTTGGCATTAAGTCTTCCTTGAATTTCTTGTAGAACTCAGCTGTGAATCCATCAGGACCTGGACTTTTCTTGGTTGGTAATGTTCTAATTACATTTTCGATTTCATTAACTGAAATTGGATTATTCAGTAGTTTTACATCTTCTTGGTCCAGTTTTGGTAATTGATATGTTTCTAGAAATCTGTCCATTTCTTTGGTGTTCTCGAACCTATGAGAGTAAAGATTTTCAAAATAGGAATTGATGATCTTCTGTATTTCCACAGGGTCTGTAGTGATTTCACCCTTTTCATTCCTTATTGCATGGATTTGAGTTTTCTCTTTCCTTTTTTTAATAAGGTGCTCAACCTCTCTTATAGTGATGTGAGACTAAATAAAAATTTAAATAGACTCTGGCAGTTTATTAAAAGAATAACAATATATCATAGTTAAGTGAAGTTCTAGGACTACAAGGAAAGTTTAGTATTAGGAAACTAAGGGTAAGAGTTATGCAGTCATTCCTGTAAGATATTAAAAAGTAATTTGATGAAATTCAGCAAGCCTTCTTAATTATAATTTTCTTTAAAATTTCAAATGAGGGCTGGGGATTTAGCTCAGTGGCGTAAGCATCTGCCTGGCAAGCATGAGGTTGTGAGTTCGATCCCTGGTGCCAAAAAAAATTTTTTTTTTTCAAACGAATTTTTAAAAAACTTCCTTAACATGATAAAATACATCTTCTCAGCCCAAAAGTCAGGGCTGAAGGTATAGCTCAGTGGTACAGAGTTTACACTGCCAAGGTATGGGGTTTGACATCCAAGGGAGTATGGTAAAGAGCTTGCTTAATGGGGAAAGATTAGAGGCATTTCTCACAGAAATCAGGAAGAACACAGAAACTTATGATATATACTGTATTAGAGGTATAAGTGAAATTAAGCAAGAAAAAGGTATAAAATTAGAGAAAAGAATGTAAAATGATCACTGCCTACAGATGACATAATTACATTCTTGAAAATCTTTTTAAAAATTAACAATGAAACAAGAAAGATTAGAATATTTAGCAAAGTAATAGCACAAAATTAAAATACACAAAAAGTAGCTTTTATTACATATGTAATCAACAATAGGTAGAAAAAAGATCTTAGCTATAATAGTGATAAAAACATAAAATAAGCAAGAATGAACTAAAAAGAAGGAAAAAAGAAAACCTAAAAATAGCTATGAAGGACACAAATGTAAAAGGACTTAAATAGAATGATACTCCAAGTTCTTTGATTAAAAAATTCGTATCAATTCTCTAATTTAGAACCGATCAATCTCAACACTTATTTATTTTTGGTGGGTACTAGGAATCAAACTCAGGACCTTGTGCTTGCCAAGCAGGCACTGCACCACTGAGCTATATCCCAGACCCCTAATTTATTTATTTTTTTAAAACAGAAAATCCAATTATAAAGTTCATATGGAAATAAGTTAAAATAGTCAGGAATATTCTGAAAATAAGATCAGTGAAAGGGACAAGTTTTACTAGATATTAAAACAAAGTTTCAAGAGTTAAAACAATTTTCTGGTTATACAGCTCAGCAGCACATTGCCTGCCTGGCAAATAGGAGGTCCTGAGCTCAATTCCTGATACAAAAAAAAAAAAAAGAAAGAAAGAAAGAAAGACAGACAGACAAAAGAGTTAAAACAATTATAAGTAAATAGGTGATCAATGGAACCAACTAGAAATTCCCAAAATAGCTGGGTGTGGTGGTGCATGCCTATAATTCTAGCATTTGAGAGGTTAAGGCAGGAGGATCTTTGAAAGTTCAAGGCCAGCCTGGGATACATAGTGAGCTCAAGGCCAGTCTGAACTACAAAGCAAGACTCTGTCCCCTCCCCTCCAAAAATCCCCAAAATGGCCAAAATGTATATAGAATTATAATATGAAGAAAAAATGGGTTTTTCACTAAACGAGTAACAAGATGGCCTTCTGGAAAAAATGTAACATTAGAACCATACTATACGTTACACAAGAAAACACAAAAGAAAATTCTGTAACCCTAGGGTGGGAAAGATTTTTCTAATTGATGACTAACTATCTAAAGACATAAAAGAAAAGATAAATTCAAACACATAAAATAATTCTGCAAGGCAACGTCATAAAAACAAACGACAGAGCAAGTTAAAATATCCGCAATCATGTCACTGACAAAAGAGTGTATCTCTGGGCTGGGGTATATACCTCAGTGGTAAAATGTATGCTTATAGCATTCCCTGGGAAGAAAAAGTAAATCTCATTATATAAGTAACAAACTATAAGAAAAAAATGTGTATGTGTATATGTGCGCTTACCTAAAAATGTAAAATAAGAAGATCAACAATTTGGGCGAATTTTTGTGTTTAAAATTAGCCACAGGATATGATCAGAAAATTTAGAGAAGGTGGTGTATGTCTGTAATCTAAGTACTCAGAGGCTGAGGCAGGAAGATTCTTTGAGTTTAAGACAAGCCACTACCTAGTGAATTCAAGGCCATCCTGAATTACAGAAGTGAGATTGTCTCAAAAACAAAAACACAAACAAACAAACAATATATATGTAATTTTAAAAACAAGAAAATTCAGAGGAAAGGAAATAAAAATGAAATTTAAATGTATAAAGTATGCAACTTTACACATATGAAGAAAAAACTTTTATTCATTGGATTAACAAAAATCCAAAAATTTGATAATGTATAGTCTTGACAAGGTTATAGAAAAACAGGCTCATTCACTGTTAGAGGTAGTGCAAACTGGTATAACACCAACATATAGTAGTATCTATCAAAATAAATGGCTAAGTGTTGTGGCACATGCCTGTAATCCAGCACTCACTCAGGAGACTGAGGCTGTGAGTTTGAGGTCAGCCTGAGCTCCATAATGAGTTCAAGGTCAGCCTGGACTACATATTGAGACCCTATCTCAAACAAAACAAAGCAAAACAAAACTCCAAAACAATCAACCAAACAAAAAATAAAATTACTATTTCATTTACCATAACCCAGCAATCTGATTGTTGAATAGTGATCCTACAGATACATCTGTCAGCAAACAAGATGACACATGTATAAGATTATTCACTGCAGACTTGTAACAACAAAAGATAGGAAACCACCCAGAGTACATCAACAAGTAGTGTATAAACTGCAGTACATCCACAGAAAGAAATGTTAAAAAAATGCAGCAAGCAAGAATGAAGATGCTGCCTGTGTACCTACATGAAAAGATCTCCAAGATATACTGCTGAGAAAAAAAAAAGCTAAGGAAAAAAAAAAAAGCTAAGGAGCAAATCACTAGTACAATATGCTACTTTTGTGAGAAAACAGCACTCTACAGATAAATTACCAAAACTACAGAGAATCAGAGCTTCTTGAATTTTACAGTAGCTTAAACTTATGGAACATTATTATATGCCATACATATAAGCACTTTGCATTACTGACATGGTTAATCCCTTCAGCAACCCCATAAACTAACTAGGTTCTATTACCTGCCCCAATTTTACAAATGAGGAAACTGTGGCACAGAGAAGTTACTTGCTTAAGACTATACGAATTTTGTGCCATGATTTCAGCCCAGGTAGTTAATTAGATTAAGCTGAACTCTTCACCAACCTACCACTCTTATATTAAGACTACTTGAGTATTTGGTTAAAGCATATTCTCAGCTCACCAGAGCTAAGATGTATTTATGTACTAATTCAACGTTTACATATGCAATATAATAATATATGCCAGGCAGTGTTCTAATTGCTAAGTAAACAACGGTGATGAAATTACAGACATGGTACTGCATTATGGAGCTTATATTCAAACAAGACTTTAGGTTTAAAGCATAAGATTCTTAAACCAAAGTACTTACAGAATATAATTTATTCAAATACAGAAAAAAAAAGTCTCAAGTAATAGACTGGATAGTTCTGCTTTAACTAGCAAGGAACAGTTCAAATTTTTCTGCACTTGAAAAATCACCTTCTGATAGGATCATTAAAAACTATCAAAAGCTAGACCATACCTCCAAGTCAATTAAATCACAATCTGAGGGGGGGAGGAAAGAAACAAAGGTATCAGCAGTTTTCCAAGAACCATAGGCTATTTTGATGTGAAGACAATTTTAGAAATTCCTACTCTACTTATCTGTGTGAATAATGATAAATTTAATTTTGTGATGACACAGAAACAAATAGCTGAATGAGAACAATTACTATATATATATCTGCGCTTCTGTGAGACTTCTAAGGCTGCTTTTTTTCCTCTAATGTTATAAATTCTAAAAACATCAGAAAAGACCAAATGAAAAATTATATTCTCTTTTGAATTTATCCTTAACTGTTCCCTGCTAAAATCATGGACAACTGAGGAATTCACCTTTTTATCTTTTCTTAGTTTTTCCACAGAACCAGTAAAGAATTCTACCATATTATACATATTCACCATAACTGACAAACACATGACTATTAAGCAGGTCTTATTTAATTAATGTAGATCAAACACAGCTTGCCAAAGTAAAATACCCTACTGACATTAAGAGCAAATCATTTGAATTATTTTTAAAAAATAATTTACACCTTAAATTCAATCCTTTAAATTGAAACTAAGTCTTTTACAAATCAAACTTTCATACGTATTCTATAGAATCAACAGACCTGTTTAAGAACTCTCTGACCACTCTCAGAAAAGATAATCAGTAGGACACCTCTCCATTCCTCCCAGGACCTAGACAAAAAGGAAAATGGGCAAAGAGGAAAAAGAGAAACATCAGAAGATTAAATACAAACCCAATAAATATATTCAAAATAAAGTCTTATGACTGACCAGATTCTTTCTATCATTGTTTCTGTTAATTTTATTCAGACAGAACTGTAAAAGACATCAGGTGAAGTCTAGTCTGGTGATTTTTAACAAGAAAAGCTTACTACAATCTCTAAGGAAGCTCAAGATATTTTCAAAATACCTCTGTAGTGGTTATGGATATTTATTTCAAAATTCATTATCTTTATCTACTCCAAATGTGTTGTATATTTAAATTATCACATTGAAAAAAAAAACCCAGATACAATATATTTGGCTTAGGCAGAATCCAAGAAAGATTCTAATTAAGTGGGTGTCAGAGTGCCACAGACATTTCATGATTAGCCTTAGCTCACAGATGTTAGTTACAGATTTAGCCTCTTATTTTCCTTTTGTTTTAAACTGTAAATATACTTTTATATTTACAGTTTAAAACTGATAATATACTTTTAAATTTAACATTTACTCTCCTACTTATCCTCTGAAAAAATTATTAAAATGACAACTGCAAAAACAAGGGAACAAATAAATAGAAAATACAGCTGTCCTGAATTCATAACTGTGCACTATCACAGTTGCTTCACCATCCATATAAGGATATTAGCCTATGCAACCATTTCCTAACCTCAGTATCCATTTTTAATGCTCTTAGTAAACATATGTTTCAGGCTGGAGATATAGCTCAGCAGCACAGCAACCTGCCTGGCAAGCACGAGGTCATGAGTTCAATTCTTAGTACAAAAAAAAAAAAAGTTTTAAATTATTAGCAGTAAAATCAACTGAGTATATACTTAGAATAGACTAACAAAAATTTTTAGAGTAACAATGGAAAGAGGGCTAGGCTGGGCACAGCAGGGTGGATGTCCTAGTCTTTCTAGTTGTACCCTTTCTATAAATTGTTCTATAGTTTTGGGCACAAACTCTCTAAGCCTGAGTCTTAAATTATAAAGAGGACAGACCACTAGAGCTAGAACTAAACAAAATCTCAATTCCTTATAAGCTTAAAAAATTTCAAAAAACAAAAACAACAAAATAAACAATTCAAGGACTCACATGTAATCCCAACACTCTGGAAAATCATGGCAACTTGGAGGGCAGCCTGGACTACATAGGGAGTTCAAGGCTAACCTGAACTATACAAGGAGACCCGTCTCAAAAAAAAAAAAAAGAGAACAAAAAACTCAAGGACTGAGTTGGGAACTCAAATATAACGAGACCTTGTCTCAAAAAAAGAAAGCAACAAAAAACTTAAGGACTATAGCTACGTGTTAGTATGCTTACCTAGGCCTGCCCTGAGTTTGAATCTCAGCTCCACCAAAACCAAACCAAACTAATCCCTTTAATGACTATTTATAAAGAAATTTAAGGCTGGGGATTTGGCTCAGTGGCCTAAGTGTCTGCCTGGCAAGCGTGAGGTCATGAGTTCAAATCCTGGTGCTGCAAAAAAAAAAAAAAAGAAATGAAATTTAATTATTCTTCAGTGCCAGTGGATTAACAATTGTTACAATCTTTGTTAAAAAAAAATAACTTGGCAGTTTATAATAAAATTGAAATTAGCTACATTTTAATCTACATTTGAGGATGTATTCTGCAAAAGCAAATATTCTTTTTCTTAAAGATACAGTATATGTACAAGAATGTGATGGGAAAAGATCAGAAATAACCTTAATACCCATTCCACTGAGTGAAAACAACATGAAGAGAATATTATGCAGACAGTAAAGAGTGATTTAGATATTTACTTAATGTGTATTACAGTATCATGATGGTTGCATAAAATAAAGCAAAGCAGGGTATGGTGGTGCACACCTGTATCCCAGCACTTGAGAGGCCAGGCTGGAGATCTTCGAGTTCAAAAACAGCCTGGGGCTACATAGTGATTTCAAGGCCAGCCTGAATTATACAGCAAGACCCTACCTCAAAAAACAAAACCAAAAATAAATAAAAGAAAATGAATCAGCGTGCATATTTGTACTTCTACAAATGTGGAAGAATCATAGTAGGCTATTATTATATTTGGATAGCTGGGCAGTTAGGAAATGGCTAGCTTTTTTGTCATTAGTTTAGATGATATTTAGCATGTTGCAACAAACATACACTATTTTTGTGGTTTGCAAGGTAAATCTAAGGGTAATCTGTCAAAGAAAGAAATGGTAAGAAAAAAATAAGAATGACAGAAAAAAGTTAAAGGTGATAAAGATTTGCTTCATGAAAGATAGCTAAATGAAACAGAAGCCAAGGAATAAAAATAAACCCTAGGTGATTTCCAGGTAGATGTGTAAAGCAACTTTTACCTTAATTTTTAAAATTTTATTTTATTATTATTTTGTGTGTGTGTTACTGGGGACTGAACCCAGGGCCTTTGCATTGAGGTACATTCCCAACCCTTATTTTATTTTGAGACAGTCTCTTGCTAAGTCACTAAGTTGCCTAGGCTGAGATTGAACTTGTGATCCTCCTGCCTCAGCTTTTCAGAGCACAGGGATTATAGGCAGGTGCTACCTCACCTGGCTAAAGCAATTTTATGAACTCCAAATTTATCTCTACTTCACAATAAAAAACAAAAGAAGCTTTTGACTTAAAGGTTTTGTGATTTTTGTCTGCTTAAAACATTTTTTTAAGTAGCACAAGTCACAAAACCCTATCAAACAACCAATCCCATTCTCTCTTTGGTTAAATTTTATTTGCTTTTAGCTATATTCAGATACTTGAAATTTATCTTTTAGAACAACGCACCATTCTTTGTTATACTGAATAAAATTGTACATACATAATACAAACACAAAAGAAAATAGCAAATCTATAATGAACAGAGTCAAATATTGTGAAAATAAGTGCTAGCAAGATAAAAATATGTCCAGAATTAATAAAATTTTCTTAACACATTTGCTAGTCACAAAAGAAAAACAATGCAGTTTTACAATGGAGAATCTGGAAAACTCTGGCAGTTACCACAGTAACCCTGTGAAAAAACTTACCAATAATAGAGATAACCATTAAGACATTTATGTACCCCATGATACAAAACAACGTGAAGAATGTTTGTGTAACTAGAATATAATCATTCTTTAGAATGTAATACGTAAGTCTTTTAACCTTTTAGTTTAGGGAAATACAAAAATAAAGAAACATGTTAAATGCTACAAAAACAATTAGGTAAATCCGAATGTGAGATGCTTAGTAAGAAAATTGTTCTGGTGTCAACAAATTGATGCAATGGAAAAAAGAGAGATTGGTTTCAGATGAAAACAGAAGTGTTCTTAGTTTTTAAAAAGCTAAAGGAGCTGAGAGTGCAGCTTATGATAGAGGCCCTAGGTGTAACCCCCAGTATCACAAACAATAACAAAAAAACTATAGCAAATTCATTATGAGGCCCTTGATTTGATTCCACTTCAAATAAGCCAGTTACAAAAGTCATTTTGGAGATAAATGAAAAACTTAAATACAGGCTTATTGTTATATAATAAAAAGAAATTACTGTTAATTTTCTTAGATGCAAAAAATGGTATTGGGATTATGTAGGCGTGTCCTTACTTGTAGAGATGTGTGCTGAACTAAAAGCATTTTTCTTTTCTTCCTTCCTTCCTTCCTTTCTCTCCTTCTTTTTCTCTTTCCCTCTTTCCTTCTTTCCTCCTTTCCTTCCTTTCCTCTCTCTTATTTTATCTGGCGTCTTGAAAAAAAGTTTTGCTATGTTTGCTAGGCTGGCCTTAAACTTGCTGTGGAGCCCATGTTGGCCTTAACTCCCAATACTGACATTCCTTGTTTACTGACTGAGTTAAGGTCCTGCAGCTAGGTTGTTAATTGAATTGGTTCCTTAATGAGGAATGGTATAGAATATGTACCTACAACATTCAGAAGAAAGAAATGTCCAAAGAAAACTCCAACTTGATGAGTTTGCTTTTCTTTGCATAACTCTTACATGCAGTACTATAATGTATAGCAGAACATAAAACTACAATATTGTACTGTACAGTATAATCAGCAAAAATTACAGAACTGTGTAAACAAACTGTATTGTACCAAAAAAAGGTATTAAGGCTCTATAAACAAGATGCACAGAACTATACCAAAAAAAAAAAAAAAAAGATCCTAAGTCCGAGTGGCAGAACAGTCATTAAACAGAGGTCCCAAGCAAGGAATATCTGAATTCCTGTGTGGTATTACAGGTGTGCACAACTGTGCCAGGTTATGATGTCTTTATTTTTGTAATGTTTAACATAATAAATATATTATTAGGCCTATGTGGACATGTTGTATATGAGTGGCAGGTATTATTGCTGGTTTTCTTTTCTTGGAGTTTGAAATTTTTCATGGTAAAATATTAGAAATAGCCAGGCATGGTGGCACATGCCCATAATCCCAGGACTTGGGAGGCTGAGACAGGAAGATCACCATGAGTTAGAGGCCAGCCTAGGCTACACAGTGATTTCAAAGACAGCTGAACTACATAGCTAGACCCTGTCTCAAACAAAATAAAAACAAAACCATTAAAGATATTTTAAAAACATATACAGTATGTCAGTACTACACTAGAAGAAAAAAATTATGCAAACAAATACTGACTAGTAACCACTGGCAATATAAACTGGTAGTCATTCTTCATTATTTCTTTTTTTTTGAGACACGGTTTCACTATGCAGTTTAGTCTGGTCTTGAATTCATTTTGTAGCGCAGGCTGACCTCAAACTCACTGTAGTCCTCCTGGGATTATAGGGATGTATCGCCATGCCCAGCAAATTTGTAGTCATTCTAAAGAGTAATCAGACAATGTGGCTGAAAAGTGATATTCTTTATCCTGATAAAATCACTTTAGCAAATATAGTCTAAGAAAAATTTGGGGGTCTTATAAAAGATGTTACAACAGTACAGTTGAGAACAGTAAAACAGAAATTTAAAAAAACAAAAATGTGCATGGTAGCACAGGCCTGTAATCCCAGCACTCAGAAGACTGAGACAGGAGGATCACCATGATTTCAAAGCCAGCCTAAACCATACAGTGAGTTCAAGGCCAGCCTGAATATACAGCCTCAAAAAAAAAAAAGTCTGATTATTATGTATCCGGTAAAACTGAAATATACTTACCCATAAAAAAGTATATCAGTTTTTTGACAAATTTAAAAATAACTGCGAAATAGTTAAGATAGTTATACTACTGATTTCTCTGAGTTCGCTGAGGAGAAATTGTGCTGGTATTGTTCAGACAATTGAAGGCAGATGTCTTGTGCTCTGGGTAAATGATTTGGGGATGACAATGTGCAATGTATGTACCTGCCCTGACTGACCTTGTAATTTTTTTTTCTTTCTTTTTATCTATTAATAAAATGAATTAAAAAAAAATAACTGTGAGCTGGGCCTGGTGGCGCAGGCCTGTAATCCCAGCACTGGGGAGGCTGAGGTAGGAGGATCATTGCAAATTCGAGACCAGCCTGGGCTACAAAGTGAGCTCAAGGCCAGTCTGAAAAGCATAGTGAAACCCTGTCTCAAAAAAACAAGAGCCGGGGATTTAGCTCAGTGGCATAAGCACTTGCCTGACAAGTGCAAGATTGCGAGTTCAATCCCCGGTGCCACCAAAAAAAAAAGAGAAACGAAACCAACCTGTGAATCCCTGGATTGGATCACAAACATAAAAAAAGACCATAAAAACTGTATGAATTAAGCCTGTAAAGGCTGTATAAATGCAAAAATTATTATTATGTGTTAGCTCATAATATTTAAACAGTTTAAATAATTTTGTGTGGATAGTTTTTAAGGAAAATATGAATACAGACACAGAATCAGGAAGAACTGCATAGGCACAAATAAGAAAAAGTACTTGAGGCTATTATTGACCACAATTGTAATTCCTAATTACAATTTGAATACAGTGCTACTGTACACAAAGGGAACACAGCTACCATTAAAAAGACACATAGCTGGATACACCTTCACCACACCTGCAATCCCAGCTACTCAGGGGGATGAGGCAGGAGGATTGCACCTTTGTTTGAGGTCAACCCGGGCAATTTAGCAAGACTTTGTTTCAAAATAAGGGCTGGGATGTAGCTCAGTGTTAAGAGTAAGCTTCCCTAGCATAACCGGAGGCCCTGGGTTCAATTCCCCGTTCCATGAACAAATAAAAACAAAAGACAGTGGTTGTAACTCAGTGTTCCCTAGGCTTAATCCCTAGCACCACAAAACAAACAAAAAGCCCTGGAAGTTTGTTGGTGGTTGTTTTTACTGATAGGGATTTCTCCTTAACTACCTTGATAAAAAGTTAGTAGGATATACAAAGGAGGGATGCTAGGTGTATTAAATCATGAACCAACTGTTGTTCTGCAGGGTATTCATTCATGATTACCTGATCATAAAATCTTCTAAAGTTGAATCAGTTATTCAAAGCTTGAGTCAGTCATCCACCATTTCAAAATTCTATAGTGACAACTTGCTTCCAAATAATGCTCATTTGGCAACATTCAAATGTTCGAGACCGGACATCAAGGGCCTCAACAAACTACTCTGGCTTCATGTTTCTATAATTCAACACACCAACAAACCAGACTTCTTACTACTTCATTATCTAAACATCCCTAATCCTTTCCCATGCCTATTATTTCCCTTGTCTCCCTTAACCCCACTTGTACTCTTACCATTCTAAACATTTAGTAAGTTTCAAATGCCACTGTTATGGGTTGAATTGTATCCCTCAAAGAGTCCTAACCCTCAGTGCCTCAGAATGTGAACTGATTTGGAAGCAAGTTGCTACAGATAATTAGTTAGGTTTGGTCAAAGTGGAGTAAGGTAAGCTTTTAATTCAATATGACTCTTGTTCTTGTAAGAAGAAAATTTGGCCACAGAGACAGAGATATATGGAGAACGTCCTGTGACAACAGAAGCAGAGACTACTGTGATCAGCAGCAAGCAGAGGAGCACCGAGAACTGATGAAAGCTAGAAAGAGGCAAGGAAGGAATCTACCCAAAGTATCAAAGGGGAGCCCGGCGTGGGGGTGCACGCCTGTAATCCCAGCCCTTGGGAGGCTGAGACAAAAGAGCATTATTGAGTTCGAGACCAGCCTGGGCTACAAAGTGAACTCAAGGCCAGCCTGAACAGCATGGCAAGAACCTGTCTCAAAAAGACAAACAAAACAAAACAAAACAAAACTATCAGAGGGGCACTGCCCTGCTAACACTATGAATTCAGGTTCTAGCCTGCAGAACTGTGAGAGAATAAACTTCTGTTGTTTTAAGTAAGTCATCTAGTTTGCACGACTTTGTTACAGCACACTCAAGAAATGAATACATCATTTCTCTATGAAGCCTTCAGGCAGAAGTGATCTCTTTCTTCACTGCAGTCCCATAACATTAACTATCTCAGTTAAAACACACTCCCCCCTCCCCGCTTTTTTTGTTTTGTTTTTTTGAGACAGGGACTCACTATGTAGTTCAGGTTGGCCT
The DNA here is from genome assembly GCA_004365215.1 of Cuniculus paca. Taxonomy (NCBI): domain Eukaryota; kingdom Metazoa; phylum Chordata; class Mammalia; order Rodentia; family Cuniculidae; genus Cuniculus; species Cuniculus paca. The sequence goes on along the minus strand of RJWT010007462.1, from coordinate 15,388 downwards.
TTAACTAAGTGGCCCAGACCAGCCTGAAACTCATGGTGATCCTCCTGTCTCAGTCTCTTGAGTGCTGGAATTACAAGTGTATGCCACCACACTTGGCTTTCCCTTTCTTATGTTCCATCACCTTCACAAATGGATTAGTTTCCTAGAAGGCAGAAACTAATGGCTGGTTCTCTATACCCTGGAATTCAGCATGGAAAATACTAGAGAAAAAAAATTCACTAAACATGTAGACTTTTTTCCTTATCACTGTTCCTTAAGAAATACAATATAGCAAGTATTTGCATAGCATTTACATTGCATTAGGTATTATAAGTTATCTAGAAATGATTCAACGTATACAGGAGGATATGTACAGGTTATATGTAAATACTAAACCAGTATTTTTCCTGTTTCTGCAGTGGCCCATCCTGCTTACTAAACCATTTTATATAAGGGACTTTAGCATCTGTGGACTTTAGTATCTAAGGGGGCCTGAAATTATTACTATTAAAACTGACACAGATGATACAATTCTTTACAAGTTAAAGATGTGGTTCTAGTCTTTTGCTTTGTAAGGTTTGTATATAAAATAAAGCATATCAGCAAACTGTACAGCTGCATTACTCCTTTTACCAAAGCCTTAGTATTCCCTTTAGGTATACATCTATACATATCTCTAGCTGTCTATTAACTCAAAAAGTTTCACTGAGGTCCTAGGCAGCCACCTTACATCCTTTTTAGAATAAGGTAAAACAGAAAAAGATCAAATGTAGAAAATAAATAAGTCAGACAATACAATATGTAGACACTGGAGCTGAAGGGAGGGAAAGGGGAAGCAAACAGATAACGGCCCAACTATCTTTCTTTCTTTCTTTCTTTTTTTTTTTTTTTGTGGCACTGGGGATTGAACTCATGACCTTGCGCTTGCCAGGTAGGGGCTTAGACCACTGAGCTAGATCCCCAGCCCTGTTTTTGAGACAGGGTCTCACTATGCCGTTCAGGCTGGCCTTGAGCTCACTTTGTAGCCTAGGCTGGTCTCGAACTCAATAATGCTCTTTTGTCTCAGCCTCCCAAGTGCTGGGATTAAAGGCGTGAGCCACCACGCCCGGCCCGGCCCAACTTTCAAGGAGCATCCAGTATAGTGAGCAGGGAAGGAATAAACGAACTCCGTATCTTTCCTTTCTTCTCATGCTGATCCTGTACTTCACAGAAAGGATTCCTTTCCTACTAGACAGCTTTTATTACATCAGTGTATAGCTAAAAAATTTTAATAGCTCTCCATTATTTAGTCAACCAAGTCTAAACTTCCCAGCTTGAAACAGAAGAATATTGAAAGCCTTCCATAATTTGGAAGCATAGTATGCATACTTTAGGAAACAGCATTTACAGTTAAGATTGCCTGGATTCAAATTCTCTCTCCAGTAATTATTAGCTCTATTCATTAGTTTCTTAGTAAAAATGAAAACAAAACAAAACCAGTGCCTACATCGCTATGTTGTCGTGAGGATTAAATAAACTAGTACCTGTGAAATGCTCAACATCTTATCTAGCAAACAGTAAGCATGCAAAAATTATGAGCTACTAATATTTTCTTAAAATTTTATTTTATCTAATTATTATTGTTCAATCTCCATTTCCAGGCTTAATTCCAACAACACCTTTGTTAACAACCTTATTCTCCAGGTGAACTGGACTCTTCATTATCTCCTAAACACCCACTGCTATACTTATGCTTTCAATCAACCTTTCACTCAGTACTGTCGCATCTCCAAGTATTAAGATTCTATCAGGTGCTGGGGATCTAGCTCAGCGGTCTAAGCACCTGCCCGGCAAGCGCAAGGTCGTGAGTTCAATCCCCAGTGCCACAAAAAAAAAAAAAAAGATTCTATCAGGAGGCTGAGGCAAGAAGATGATTAAGTTTGAGGCCAGTCTGGGCCACAAAGTGAATTCATGGTCAGGCTGTGGACTACATGAGACATCTGAAATGAAACAAAACAAAATAAACTCTAAATATTCTTCGGAACTCTGCTCATGTGCCTCTTTCAGGTACCATACTCTGATATTTCAGTTCCATAACACATTACAGATACTTCTCATTACACAACCTCTGGCTAGATTTGTCCCGGTATTCTGTAGAGTTGTAGCCAATTTACGGTCTAAGTGGTAGGACTCAATATATATTTCAAGAATGAATTCCCGTTTCTCTCATACAACCACTCTCTTGGACAATACATAAGAAGTAAAAAGAGCTTTTCTGTAGTATTAACATAGTAGATTCCTAGTCAAGAAGCTGAACTGAATCTTTTAATTTCAATTATCATTTTATTCATTATGATCAAGTATGGCTTAGTCTCAGAAATAGATATTAATATTTACTTGCCCATGAAATCAGTTTTTGGCCATCCTACCTCTATCCTAATATGCCATTTACTGGTTTAGGGAAGACAGCATTCAAAACCTCAGTAAAGCCAGGCATGGTGGCGCTTGCCTATAATTGGAGCACTAGAGAGGCTAAAGGGGATCCTAAATTAGAGGCCAGCCTGGGCTGCATAGTAATTCAAGGCCAGCCTAGACTACATAGTGAGACTGTCTCAAAAAACCAAACCAAACCAAACCAAACCAAGCCAAGCCAAGCCAAGCCAAAACAAACAAAAAACAAAACACCAGTAAAGAGTGAAAAAAAAAATCAAATGTCTACAAAGCTATCAAAGCAAATGCCAAAGCAAGAGTAGTGGATACCATAGAGAACTTTAGAAAATTTATATCCTACTTAAAAACTTCAGCTAATTACTACCACAAGAGATTAAGGGCTTGGTGCTGATGGATTTTCCAATTTTCCAAGATAAGTCAAAAATTCAGGAGTTTGTGTAATTTAAAAAATTTTTTGGTGTGGTGTTGGGGATTGAACCCTGGGCGCCATATATGCTTGGCAAGTACTCTACCATGGACTCACACCCAGTTCCTATGTAAATTTTTAAAAGGAGTATGAACCAAACAAAATGTGTGCTGGCCAAATCCAACCACATGGCGCCAGTTTGCATCCTCTGCTACAGAAGGTATGGAAGTTCTCTAGCAAAGTAGTGTTAGTGCAAAAGGAGTCCATTTCAGCAGACGGTCTTAGGCAGTCCTAAAACTAAGCGGCTCATTGGAGGCATCTCCTGCCAACTCTTGAGCCCAGCTCTCAAACCACTCTGACTTTACCTGAAGCCACAGACAATTTAACTGAGTACAGTGAGCTCCTATCCTGCCATGCACTGGGGAGTCAAAAATGAACAGTAGTGCTAAATAATAGCCAACATTTATTGAGCATTTTGTAGGTACCAGACGCTGTTCTACACATTAACTCATTTAATCCTTGCAATAACTCTGTACATATTAAAGATGAAAAAACTGAACTCTGAAAAAGGAGATTGAAGAGGACCTCAGAGAATGGAAAGATAGCCATTGTTCTTGGGTAGGAAGAACTAATATTGTGAAAATGGCCATACTTCCAAAATTGTTACACAGAATTAATGCAATCTCAATCAAAATACCAGTAGGGGATCTCACAGAATTAAGATAACAGTCCTAAAATTCATTTGGAACCAGAAGAGATCTAGAATAGCAAAAGCAATTGTAGGCAACAAAGGTAAAGCAGAGCATCACAATCCCTGATTTGAAATTATACTACAAAGGTATTGTGACAGAAACAGTATAGTACCAGCAAAAAAACAGATCCAAGGATCAAAGGAACAGATTAGAAGATGCAGAACAACTCCAAACATACTCAGCCTTATCTTTGACAAAGGAGCAAACACCTTCTGGAAGAAAGACAGCCTCTTTAATAAATGGTGCTGGAAAAATTGGCTTTCCACATGCCAAAGATTAAAACTAAAGCCATGTCTTTCACCATGCACTAAAGTAAAATTGAAATAGATCAAAGATCTAAATATTTAAACAGAAACACTAAATCTGCTGGAAGAGAGAATAGGTATAACACTTGAAGATATAGGTGTAGGTGAAGATTTTATGAACAAAACCCCAATCACACAAGAAATAACACCAAGAATCAACAACTGGGATATCACTTACTAAAAAGTTTCTGCTCAGCAAAAGAAACCACCAACAGAGTGAAGAGATAACCTAGTGTGGCAAAAAATTTTTGCCAGCTATTCTCAAAAGAATAATATCTTGAATATATAAAGAACTAAAAAAAAAAAAGACTCCCCAAATTTAAAGACCCAGTCCAAAAATGGGCATCTGAGATGAACACACGCTTCTCAGATGACGAAGTACAAACCACAAATAAATATATGAAAAAATGTTCAACATCACTTCTCATTCAAGAGATGCAAATTAAAACAACACTGAGATTCGATCTCACTCCAGAAAGAAATGCTTTTATCAAGAAACAGAAGAGCTATGGGAAAAAAGGAACCCCTCTCCACTTTTGGTGAGTGCAACCACTATGGAATTCAGTGTGGAAATTCTTCAAAAAACTGGGACTAGAGGTTCCATTTGACCCAGTTATCCCCCTTATTGGTATCACCCCAAAAGAGTTAAAAGCATCATACCATAGCAATACATGCACATTCATGTTTATAGTGGCACAGTTTGTAATAGCCAAATCTTGGAAACAGTCTAAATGCCGATCAACTGGTGAATGGATAAAGATGTGGTTGTTTTATCAATGGAGCACTACTCTGCCATAAAGGATAAAATTCAGACATTTCTAGGTAAATGGATGCACCTTGAGACCATACTCTTAAGTGAAATAAATTGGACACATGTGTAAATACCACATTGTTTCTCTAGTGTGAGAAATCAAAAGTGTAAACAAGGATCAAAATGTATAATTGTGAAACAGGAAGAAAATGTTCAAATGGGGAGAGGAACAAGAGAGAGGAGAGAGAGAAGAGAAAGTAAAAAAAGAAAGAGAGAGAAAAGGAAAAAATGGAAACAAAGCTTTGTAAATTGGGAGTGGAAGAGGGGTTGAAGGGAGGGTAGGGGAATGGGGAAAAAAAGAAATAAGTTTTATCATGTACAGGTACAACTTCTCTAAGATGAATGGGATCATTATGTATATCTAAAACGTACCAATATTGGCCAGGAACGGTGGCACATCCCTGTAATCCCAGCACTTGGGAGGCTGAGGCAAGAAGATCCCCATGAGTTTGAGGCCAACCTGCACTACACAGTGAGACCCTGCCTTAAAAAAAAAAAAGTACCAATAACATTTAATTGGAGAAAAAAAAAGTAAAAATAAAAATCAGACCCTCCCAAAGTTAAGACTCAATCTAAAAATGAGCATCTGAAATGAACAGACATTTCTCAGATGAAGAAGCAGAAACAGTAAATAAATATATGAAAAAATGTTCAACATCACTTATCATTCGAGAGATGCAAATTACAACGGTGAGATTCCATCTCACTCCAGAAAGAATGGCTGTTATCAAGAAATCAACCAGTAACGAATGCTGGAGGGGCTATGGGGACAAAGGAACCCTTCTCTACTGTTGGTAATAGTGTAGACTAGTGTAACCAGTGCAGAAATTTCTCAAAAAAACTAAAACTAGAGGTTCCATTCGACCCACTTATTCCCCTTCTTGGTATTTCCCAAAAGAATTAAAAGCACTGCCTCTTGGCCTTTTGGCTAAGATCAAGTGAAGAATTAAAAGCATTATACCACAGTGATATATGCACACCCAGGTTTACAGTACAGTCAAAATGCCCATCAACTGATGAATGAGTAAAGGAGATGTGGTTCTTTTATATAATGGAGTACTACTCTGCCACAAAGAAAGATACACTTGAGACATTTCTAGATAAATGAATACATTTTGAGGCCATACTCTTTAAGTGAAAAAAATCGGATACACATGTTTAAATATTGCATTGTTTCTCTGGTGTGAGAAACCAAAAGGGTAAATAAAGACCAAAATGTGTAACAGATATTGGGAAGTGAGCAAAAATGTTCAAATGAGAAGGGGAACAAGGAAGGGGAACAGGGAAAGGAAAGAAAGGACAAAAAAAATGGAAACAGCTTTTGTAAATAGGGAGGTTGTTATGATTTGTGTCTGGATGTCCCCCCAAAGCTTCACGCAGTCATGCAGGTAAGCTTCTAGTTTGTGACTGATTCATGGTCTAATGCTGGGATTATGGGTGTGAGCACTACACTCATCCTTGGGTGGGTACCCTACACACACTATAAGGGACCAAAAGAGTCTTCTCTTGCGCTCCTTGCTTTTTGCTCTTGTTGCTTTTGCTGTTTTCTGCCACCATGAACTGTTGCCTTCTACCATGAGCCAACCTGCTTTGGACCCAGCAGATTATGGACTGAAGCTTCCACAAACTGTGAGCTAAATAAACTTTTCCTTCCTTAACTTTGGGTGTCAGGTATTTTGTCTCAGCAATGAGAGAAAAGTAACCAAGACAGAGGGGAAGATGGAAAGGGAGGGGAATGGGAAAAAAAGAGAAGCAAGCTATATCATGTACAAGTGCAAATTTTCTATGATGAATGTTATCATTATGCATATCTAAAGTGTACCAAAAAAATTTTTAAATGCAAAAAAAAGAAACTGAGGCACAAAGAGATTACTGAATTTCTCAAAAGTCATTCGATTAGCAGACAGCACTGATAGTTGGGTCTCAGAGAGACTCTATGCAAAAAACTTTCAATTTGAAACCAATCTCTATTTAATACAAGGTGCTGGGATCAATGGCTATACTGGACTCTACCTCATACCACATATAGTAATCAATTTCAAACAAATTAGAGATCTAAACTTACTAAAGGTGAAACAAGACAGAGGCTACAAGATAAACATAAAGAGTAACTTCAAACTGTTGGAAGAGTAAAAGATTGATAAATGCGGTTACATTAAAAAATTTTTTTTAATTTTAAAAAACCCCTAAAATAAAAAAATAAAAAAAAAGCAGGGCATGGTTGCACACTCTGTAATTTCAGCACTCAGGAAAGTAACGCAAGAGGATTGCCATGAGATTGAGGCTAGTCTGGACTACACAAGCAAGTCCAAGGGCAGCCTGCACTACACAGGGAGATCCTGTCTCAAAAAAAAATTTTTTGTGTGGTTTTAGTAGTACTGGGGATTGAACCCAGGGCTTCAGGTATGCTAAGTAGGCAAGTGCTCTACCACTGAGTTACATGCCAAGACCTTTTGTACTCTGAGACAAGGACTTGCTAAATTGTCCAGGCTGGCCCCTTGAATTTGGAATTCTCCTGCCTCAGTCTCCCAAGGAGCTGGGATTATGGGTATACACCACCATGCCGTTCATTTTTTTTTAAATTAAGCAACAAACTGGGGAATAATATCTGTAATATATATAAACAACAAAGGATTACTACTCAGAATATGTAAAGGCATCTTTTTTTTTCAAATCCCTTTTACTTCAAAGAAAAAAAATTTCAAAACATGACAATCAGGGAGCAACAATGGTACATACATTGTGTAAAGGCATCTTTTGAAAAAGACAACCTAATAGAAAAATAGCAGAACAAGTAGCAGAATAATCTAAACTATGTAAACCTATCACTACCACAACAGCCACACAATACATTCCAGAACCCTAGACCTTGCCATCACTGACCAATATAAAATATGGAGAGGTCTATGTCAAACTATAGTCACACCAATATGAGGGATCCAGCCAGAAAGGCAGAGTCAAGATGGTTTTTCTCCACAGTAAGGAAATTACATGGCAAAGCAGAGAGGTTGGACAAAGGTTGGCAGATGTTTTATAAAGGCTATTTTCAGGTTTCTGAGCTGATTCATCTTTTCTGCTGCAACTTCTCAATTCTGCCATTGGGAACACTAAAGCAGACACAGATAATATATAAATGAACAAGTATGGTGTATTCTAATAAAATTTTCTTTACAAAAAATAGGTGGACAAGATTTGACCATTTGGCCACAGTTTGTTGAATCCTAACAGAGAGCTGTGATTTCCTACATTCCAAGAATATTAATGTGTTTTTACCTGGCTTTTATGTCTGACACTCCCCTCTGATCTTCTTAAGCAAAAATTACACCACACTTAACAGGTCTGCAATGGTTTCCAAAAGTCTATTACTCTACTTTTGGTTTTTTGAGATGGGGACTCACTTTTGTAGCTCAGGCTGTCCTCAAATACACCATGTAGTCAACGCTAACTTTGAACTCATTATCTTTCTGCCCTAGCCTCCAGAGTACCTGCATTAGCAGTGTGTGCCACCATGCCTGGCTCACCTATTTTGAAATGTTTTTAAAGTTACAATCCAAAACTAGAAATCTAACCCCTCTATACCTTTTACCATTCACAAAGTTTATTAGCAACATCTGAAAATTCTAACTTAATTCAATGCCCACTGCCTCTACCTTAGTTCAGGACGCCACTTCTTCCATTAGTCATCCTATTCTTTGAAAAAGCATCCATTTATCTCATAAACATTTAAACCTCTCATATCTCCCCTTCTCAAAAATCTTAAATACCTCTCTCTGAGGACCCAGTCCAAATTCCTAAGCAAAGTTCTTTATGATCAGGTTCTAAACAACCTTACTAGTCTCTGATCACTTTTATGCACACTCTATGCTCCACCTACATTCCCTGAAAATTCATATTTTCACCTAAAAAAACTCTTCTCTCCAACTCTCACTTGCAAACTCCTCTACCTTTCAGAACACATCTCAAGCACTGCCCTTTCATGAAACCTTCCCTAAATCCCAGTGCAAAAATACATCGACTTCTGTGTCCTTACAACCTTTAATAGTTACCAGCCTGAACTATCACTTTTTACATGTCTACTTCTCTCCTGGTACTGAATACCCAAAGTGAAATGACTTTGTCTTAAAGTGGCACGTGAATCCTTAGTGCCTAGCAAAATGCTCGGTACCTAGCAGATATCTGTTGGATCAAAGACAAGCCTGCTGATTTGAGTAGGAAAATAACACCTAGGGCTTCAAACAGAGGAGTCCATACATGGAATTCAAGTGGTATTGTCTCAAGAGAATTGTCTCAAGAGGACTGCATGTGCAAACCCCACTTGAGCAACTTAAGATCCTTTCTCAAAAAAAGGGCTGGGGATATAGCCCAGTGTGAAGACCCTATGTTCAATCCTCAATACCACGAAAGAAAAAAAAGAAAAAATATTTCACTAACCTCTAACTAAAAGTTACTATCTTATTCAAATATGAATGTAGGTGATAAGCTGAAATTCTAGTATTAGGAGTTATCTGCAACTCTAACAATAAAAATCACAAATATATATTATATTACAGTTGTTGCTGATACCTCAAGTATTATTTATGCTTATTATGTCTCTGAAATTATAATTATCAGACCCATCGCAAAAATCAAAAGTGATTTTTCTTTCACTTTTGGAGTGCTGGAGATCAAACCCAAGGTCTCACACATATTAGGCAAGCACTGTACTATTGAGCTACACCCACAGCCTTAGAAATATTTTAATGTGCTGATAAAGATATATATGTATACTAGTACATCATGATTTGAATATTTTAATAGTTGTATTTCAATAAAATTGGTTTTCTCCCAGCATTTGGCAGATGGAGGCCAGCCTGGCCTATAAAGTCAGAATTTGTCTCAAAACAATACTGCCACCACCAACATACATATGTACGTCTGTACATACAGGTTTTCTTTCTAATCCAATGTACGTTATTTTATACAACTAAAAAAAAATCACCTTCGGGGCATGGTGGCACACACCTGTAATCCCAGCATTCAGGAGGTTAAAGCAGGAGGATCACCACAAGCTTGAGGCCAGCCTGGGCTATAAAGTGAGTTCAAGGCCAGCCTGAACTGCATAGTAAAACCCTGTTTCAAAATAACAGTTGTTGTTTTTTTTGGGGGGGGGTCTATATGCTTCCCTAGATGCATCTGTTCACGTGACACAGGTAAGTCAGGCCTCCCTGCATTAGAAAGATCCAGAATAGAGCCTGGGGAAGTAGGTAAGTAGAAGAGTATATGTTCAACATGTACAAGTCCCTGGTTTATATTCCTAGCACAAATAAACCAAAACAAAACAACAAATTAATTGCTGCTATACAAATGCATGGCATTGAAAATCTTATTTAATAAATGCCTCCATTACCTTCTTATTGAAACTCCTTTTTGACTACATAGGACCCTAGATTTATTATAGTCATCCCTCAGTATCTGTGGCAAATTGATTACAGGTCTTCTGGGTTATCAAAATCTGCAGATACTCAAATCCATTATATAATATGGTACAGTATTTGCACATTTTATCTATTTTAAATCTTCTCCAGATTATTTATACTATCTAATACAAGGTAAATGCCACACAAGTAGCTGTTTATACTGCATAGGGAATAATGACAAGAAAAATGTTGCTCAGTACAAACATAATTTTTTTGTTTTTTTGAGGCAAGGTCTCACTATGTAATTCAGGTTGGCCTTGAACTTGCAGGATCTTCTTACTTGTGCCTCCTAAGTGCTGGTATTACAAGCCTGCACCACCACCTCGCCCACTGACATAATTTTTAAAAAGAATATTTCAACTGGTCATTAGTTGAAGCCATGGATGCAAAACCCAGGGGTACAGAAAGCCAACTGTATATCATGATTGATTTGCATAGTTTCCCTCAGAGCTCCCATTGCCCATGTGAACTCTGAACTCTATCATGCTTCAACTTCAATTAAAGCTTGAACACAATACAGATCCTAGGTTTCTACCAATGTTGACTGCTTTTTTTTTTCCCTCTTAGGTTTGTGTCATTTTGCTATCAGTAAACAACTAAAAGAGAAGGAACATGTCTTAAAACTAGAAAAATGACTTTTTTTTTATACCAGAGTTTAAACCCAGGGGTGCTCTATCACTGAAGTACATTTCCAGCCTTTTAAATTTATTTTTAAATTCTGAGGCAGGGTCTAGCTGGCTTGCCCAGGCAGGACCTCCAACTTACATCCTCCTGCCTCAGCCTCCCTCTGTTCTAGGATTATAGGCATGCACCACTCCCAAGTTCAGTTAGGGGTTCTTGAAGACAACTCTGCACCAACAGAGATGAGCTAGGAAATGCCCAATAGCTAGTTACCTATACTTTTTCATATCCCCTTCACCTTTGAACTGACAAATTTGTCACAAAAACAAAACTAACGGTTGTGTAATATACGCTGTCATGCTTAAACATTTTTCTCCCTGCTAATAAATTCCTTTAAGCCAATGTGTTGAATGAGAAAGCAGCAGTTCACTTTCAGGAGCCCTCCTTCCCAATGTGTGTATGATCTTGGGAAGTGTACTTTCTGTGTCTCAGTGAGACACCACTATTTGCTCTGCAATCATTACATGACTCTTAAGGCTCTTTTCGTTTTACACGTTCACTGTTTATCATTCCTACTGGTTTCAATAAAATCTTTCTGATGATTTCTCCAGGTGACCCTGCTCTTAAGCAGTGGACTGTCCCCTTTTAGGGAAGATACCTTGGGTCGCCACCCTCAACAACCTAGTGCCTCCTTTTAAAAAACCACACAATTCTCTAAGCTGTTTTTCCTTTTTTTGGCGGGGGGCTGGAGGGTGGTTTGAGATAGGGTCTTGCTATACAGTTCAGGCTGGCCTTGAACACGCAGCAATTCTCCTGCCTCAGCCTCCCAAGAGCTGGGATTACAGGCGTGCACCACCACATCCGATTTCCCTAAACTGATGTAGGTTCTGTCCCTTCCTACCATCCAGTTCTACCCTAGATGCCATTCGCCAGCCGGCTTCAACACCCAAACCTCAGCCTCCCATTTCTCTCATCAAGCTTTTCGCTCCATCCCCCATAGATGGTGGAAGCTGGTGGGGACTCAAGTCCTCCGTCCCTTGGGAGTCCTGGGGATTTTAAATCTGCCCCAGAAGCCCAAAACCGGCCCTATTGGATACACTCATTTATACCCCTATTTCTAATCACCTCTCTTCACCGCAAAGAACTGCTCCAACACTGACAGCCTGAGCTTGGTCCCACCTACCCTGGAGATTGGGACATGACCCACGGCCTAACCCAACTCCACCACCTGCCATCCATCTCCTCAGCCCACGGACCCAGACCCTGGTTCCGTTCGGAGCCACTGTCTCTTCTCCGCGACCCCAGCTTTGGCCCCTCGTCCAGCTCTTGCCAGTTCTTCGGGCCTGGAGCGCCACCCCGCGCAGACCCCGGCCGGTCCTGCACTTCCTCAGCGCCCGAGACCCCATGTCCCGCACCCTCCCCAAGCCCGGCCGGGCCGCCGCTCCCTCCAGCGCCCCCGCCCGAGGCCCGGGGCCCGCTCCCCAACATGGCGACGAGGACTGCACAGCCGCCGGCGGGCGGGCGGGGCGGCTCCGGGCCAGGCCCGCACTACGGTTGTCCGGCGCCATTTTCCCGCGCCGACCCCGGGCGGCGCCTCCTCCCCACGAAGCCAGCCAGGCCGCGACCGCGGACGCCCGGCAGGCCCACCCCTTACGGGCCCGCGTCGCCGTCGCCTCACCTGAGCACGGCCCCGGCCCTCCCGGGCGGGCCTCGGAGCGCCGGCCGGGCCGTGCGTGCCCGCCGCCCTCCGTGCGTCCGCCCGCCCGCCCTCGCGTTCGCCCGTCAGTTCGGCTGTCGGCGCCCGGCCTCCCGCAGCCCGACCCGGTAGGGCCTCAGGGAGCCGGCGGGGAGGGGGATGGGCCGGACCGGGCCGGGGAGGGAGGGGGAGGGAGGGAGAGAGGGAGGGAGCGCGGGCGGGGGCGGGGCGGACCCGAGGGGCGGGGTCTGCCCACGTGACCAGCCGTCCCCGTGAGCGCGAGGTGGAGCGCGCTCCCGTTCTCTTGCGTGCAGAGCGTTTTGGTTCCTGCTGGGATCCGGTGAGCTCTTGTCTGCTTGGCGTTGCTGTGGTCTCGCCGTGGCTCAGTCCTGTGCCAGCACTCTTGAGTATCCTTGGACGTGTCAACTCTCCAAGCCTCAGTTTGCCGAGCTGAAATATGAGGATACTTTTTTCCTTGAGAAGGGGAAAAAGAGGAAAGATGGAAAATGGAACGTGCTTCGCAGTGCTTGACATAGTGTCGAATAATGTCATTAGTAAGTATAGTCTAATGACAACAATGGTGATAACCATCTTTATTATTGTTTCCCTATAAATCTCTACTCTTTCTCATCATTACCACCTCTCCAGCAAATTTGGTGGGTGCCCAAAACATAGAATTCTTGAGTGAACAAGTGAGTCTGGTCATTTATCTAGGCGGCCTCCCTACATTTGGGGAGGGGAGCGGTCACACTCACTTGTTCACTCAAGAATTCTGTTTCATACAAGGTGGATTCAGATATAGCTACCACTCGACAGCTTTGTGATTTTTCTATCCTCTGTGACTCTCAGCTTTCTTATCCATAAAGTGGGAGTTTGCTGTCTGTTATGAGCATCACAGAAAATAGGAGATAAACAGGCAGATTGTAAACTGAACAGCTCACTTGTATTGGTTTCATCTCAGAAGGGGAATCAGGAACTCTTTCATTCCACAAATTGTGTGTGTGTGTGTGTGTGTGTGTGTACTGTGAATAATAAATTTTTTTACAACTGAAACTCTGGGAATTCAGAATTAATATCTGTGCCTGTACAAGAACCACGGGGAATGGGAAGACCCTTAGCATTCTCACACCCACTCTGGGTTCCCTCTAAACTATTCTCCACAGTGCTGTCGGAGTAATGTTTCTAAGTCAGAATTCTGATCATGTCAAACCCCGCAACCACTAAAAAAAATTATTTGCCTTAAGATAAGGGCCAAATAAATTTATTGTTTCCCTCACTGCATTTCCAAACTTAGGTTCTCTAGCTGGGCCTGGTGGTGCACGCCTGTAATGCCAGCACTCGGGGAGGCTGAGACAGGAGGACTATTTCAAGTTCAAGACCAGCCTGGGCTACAAAGTGAGCTCAAGGCCAGTCTGAATGGCATAGTGAGACCCTGTCTCAAAAAGACAAGGGCCAGGGATTTAGCTCAGTGGCCTAAGTGCCTGCCTGGCAAGCTCGAGATTTTGAGTTTGATCCCTGCTTCCACAAAAAATAAATAAATAAATAAATAAAACCCCAAACTTAAGTTCTCTTCCCTTCTCTCTGGGTCACAGCTACAATGACCTTTGTACTTCCTTCTCTGGACCTTTGCACATGCTGGTCCTGCCTGAAATTCTCTTTCCACATAAATAACTGATCAGCCTTCAGATCCCAGTTCAAACATGGCTACACCCAGGACACCTGCTCTGATCTTTCTTTGCCAGTCAGGTGCTTAGGCCACTGAGCTAAATCCCCAGCCCTTCCTGATCTTTCTTTGTAGCTCTCAGCAACATGAACTTGTCCTCAATAGAGTGCACTAAATTATTTTCTGTTTTTGTCATTAGACTACTTAAGGAAGGAAACCATATCCATCTTGTTTACTGCAGTTCCCTCAGAGCACAGCAAAATGTGTGCTTTAGAGTAGGTGCTCAGGAAACATTTATTACATGCCAAATATATGATATTCTTAGGTGCCATGGTAGGTACTGGCTCAAGAGAATAGAAAAAAAGCGAAGAACCACAGGCAGCCACAGGAGGCACCTTGGACCTTTGAGCCTATGACATTAATACCAAAAGCTTTTTAAAGAGCCTGGTACCTAGACGTAGTGGTGCACACACGTAATCACAGCACTTGGCAGGCTGAGACATGAGGATCGCTGTGGCTTCAAGGCCACTCTGGGCTGCACAGTGAGTTCAAAGCCAGCCTGAACTACATAGCAAGACACAGTCTCAGAAATAAAAAGCCTTAAACCATGCGTGGTGGTGCACGTCTGTAATCCCAGCACTCAGGAGGCTGAGGCAGGAGGATCAATGTGAGTTCGAGACCAGCCTGGGGTACAAAGTGAACTCAAGGCCAGCCTGAACTGTGTAGTGAGACCCTGTCTCAAAAAGACAAAAAACGAAAATTTTTTGAAGTTTTTCCTCTTAACATTTAAAAACTGAGTTATAACTCATATACAGTAAAATGAAAAAAACATTTACATATTTCCCCAACAATATTTCTTGCCTATGTTCCTGTGATAGCACCAGCTGGATTAAGTTACAGGTCTACTAACCTAGAAAGTTTTCTTTTGTATTCTTCCATGCATTCCCTTTTAGTGAGTACTTGCTCCCCCAGAAGTAATGATTATTCTGACTTCTAGCATCATAAGTTAATTTTGATAGTTCTTGGACTTTATATAAAGGAATGTACAACATGTATTCTCCTGTGTTAGCCTAGAATACTGATACAGCAGAAGAGTGACTTTTGATTATGATACAATTAATGATTTGATTAATTAGTAGACTGAAAGACTGAATTTAAAAATTCTAGTTATTTCATCCTGCTGAGAAAGGGCTCCCAGGCAACAACCAATCCAAAGACCAAAATGAGTCTATCCACAAAAACTTTGAGAAGTAAGAAAGCTCTGAAAGG